>JAJQKJ010000551.1:0-159841 GCA_029574335.1 Rana kukunoris | reverse complement strand
TGCTACCTGTGCGCCATCGGCCTTTATAGCAGAGTAAATCCTGTATAAAAATCGCATGGCCCTCCCAGCGAACTTGTTATAGTGCGGTCTGGCAACATGGTCTGAAATGAGATCTAATGACTTCGATGTTCTGTTAGCTGTTTGAGATTTCTTAATTTCTTGAGTAATGACCAAATAACTTCCACCAGAAGCAGAATAAATAGTGTGTGTTCTCGGGGGCTGGGGTAATTCGCACCAATACTACTTGTAGTGCCAGGGGCAGTGCTCCCCCCCCGCACCATATCTAATAACAAAATAGGAGGCATAACTGGGTTCATGAAATACATTTCTGATGTGGAATATAAATTAAATCTACGGGAGGCCACTGTCACAGAGGATTTAGAATTCTGGCATTCAAGAATGGGAGACAGGCATCGCCTACAGACAGCTTAGACTCGGCTCAAATGAAATAGGGGGGGAGGAAAGTGTGGGACAACGTGAACATACTTCTTCAAGTTTGGATGGGTAAATTTTCATCCAGTAAACGGATGGTGAAGTCAAGCCTAGCCGGGGCGGTCCTCCTTCTCCAAAAGTGTCTAAGAAGAATGCATGGCCACAGAATCAGGGGTCAAACGGATCCTCTGCTTTCCACTAACGGAAGAGGGGGACCTGTGGTGGTGGATGGGACTGTGGTCTCCACTCACAGCAACCCAGCGGAAGAGCTGGCAACAGAGCAGAGTGTCATAGGCCTCTGCTCCTCACTAACAGAAGAGGGGGTTCCTGGGGTAGTGGATGGGACTTCAGTCTCCACTGGCACAACCCCAGAAAATGGTACAGGACTGGGACAGGAGGATGTCTGCTTTGCTTTGCAAGCACCGGGGGGTTTTCACACCAAGCACCAGTGGATGGGACTTCAGTCCTCCACTGGTATACCCCAGGAAGGGGGGGCAGTTGGCCCAGACCCCCAACAGCATGATGGTGAGCCCAGCTACCCTGCCTTCTCCCCAGCGGCAGGCGTGTTCTCTGAGAGAGGCAGAGGTTGGCGGGGTGAGTAATGCTCAGTTTGGAGCCATTTATTTGGGGTACAGTATGGATACCAGCATTGGAGGACTGGAACTACTGACGGACTTTCGGAGTCAACCCGTTCGGGGTTCCCTCCTGTGTCCGTCTCCCACCGAAAGGGGAGAGATGTAACAGAATGGCGTGACACCCAGAGAGACGTTGGAAGGATGAGAGATACTCTTGTGCCAGCAGCAACAATAACTCTTGGGTCGAAATCCACCCTGTGCCCTTTTGGGTGTAGGGTGGCTAATAGTGAATCATAATTCATATATTACATGAGATGGGACATTAATAATACTTCATATTTCAGGACTGAGATATCACAAGGAGTTACATGATGACATGACCAGGTCAGCCAGTCAGTGAGTCATACCTTTTGTATAATAGGCTATTGAAATCTGAAGGTGTGGATTGCCCACCCTCTCTCACTGCCATTGTGATATAAGCTGTATAGATAACTTATTCAACTAGATGTCTGTGTTATTATTCAAGGTTAATTGAACCCTATTGAAGATACGGTGCTGACCGGTCTACATGGTTAGCTTACCTAAATGCCTTTTAGAGTGTGATTGAAGCCCCCCATGGTGTGAAGGAGGGTGGAGATGCAGCATTGTCCTGTGTGATGAACTGTATTATGCTGTACTGGATATAAGAAAGCTGAGAAAATACTAATAAATTGTCATATCTTTGCAAGCAAGAACGGAGCGCAGTCTCTCGTTTATTCTGGGAAAGGATATGGATCGTGTATGCAATATTGTCGGAGTGTGTCAGATAAGCTTGTCGTGGTTGGATGGAAAGTCGTAAGCGGTGGTGACCGTTACATTGGTGGCAGCAGTGGGATGATTCCATCTTCAGAAGGACGGCTACAAGGACACATGACAATGGAGACGCTGTATGAACGGATGAAGCTCTCTTCCCTCATGGACTTACTGGAGAGCCGGGGCAGACCGGCCAGCAACCGTAAGAAAAGGGACATTATCGCAGAACTTGTCAAAATGGATAGAGCTAAGAGGCCCAGCGTAACAGACAGGACACCCCCGAGGAAGAATTTTTTGATTGGGCTGTTAGACATGGACTGGCACAATATGGTCCTAATCCTCCACCGGAGATCATAGACCGGGTTATAGCGGCTGTGGATGCCACCTTGCGACAGCAAAGAAGTGCTGCGGCAGCTGAAGTCACAGCAGCACCAACTAAAGAGAGAGGAGAGGTGCAGATACCAGTCTCCATGGAAGAGGAATTCCAAAGGAGGTTACAAGAGATGCGGATACAGCACAGAGGACCCGTATCAGAGGAGACCCTGCTGGGATGGTCGGATGTGAGTCGGTGCCAACTCTGGAAGGAAGCGCTAGCTCTGGAGCAGCATCACCAAGGAAAGGTCCTGCCCTCCATCTATGCAAGGTACTGGCCGCTTTATGACGTACGACTGCTGTTGTTGGGGAACAACCGAAGCAGGAGTGGATAGCAAAGTTAAGCAGTCTGATCCGGACAGAGATGCAGCTGGATGAGAGCTACAGAGCCCTTCGGTGGTATGTAGCCCAAGAGTGCCCGTGGTCAGCGGATGACAGCTACACAGAAGGCTATGACTATGATGGCCTGGGATTATTGTATTGGAGGATGTCCAGTGATCCAGACTTCGGGGATGATCGGGAGTTGCGCTTGGAGGACATAATGGAGCACAGAGAGGAAAAATTTAATCTCGGGAGGCCACTGGTCACAGGAAGATTTAGAATTTCTGGCCATTCAAGAATGGGAGCTGGAGGTTGCCTACAGACAGCTGCTAGACTCGACTCAGCAGCATGGTGGGGCTCCCATTGCCTGGGACTATGAGAAAAGGTCAGATAACTGTGAAATCATGGCTGATGAATTGGCAGTGGAAATATGGAGATTTTCATCCCTAAAGCCGAAGCGGATGGTGTGGAGTTCAAGAGAGCCGGGGCGGTTGGCCCCTCTCTCCAACAACAAGCTGAGGTGGTAAAGCTTTTACCCCCAGCTGAATCACTGGCAACAGAACAGAGGGTCACTGACCTCTGCTTTCCACTAACGGAAGAGGGGGACCCTGTGGTGGTGGATGGGACTGTGGTCTCCACTCACAGCAACCCAGCGGAAGAGCTGGCAACAGAGCAGAGTGTCATAGGCCTCTGCTCCTCACTAACAGAAGAGGGGGTTCCTGGGGCAGTGGATGGGACTTCAGTCTCCACTGGCACAACCCCAGAAAATGGTACAGGACTGGGACAGGAGGATGTCTGCTTTGCTTTGCAAGCACCGGTGAGTGTTTTCACCAAGCACCAGTGGATGGGACTTCAGTCTCCACTGGTATACCCCCAGGAAGGGGGGGCAGTTGGCCCAGACCCCCAACAGCATGATGGACTGAGCCCAGCTACCCTGCCTTCTCCCCAGCGGCAGGCGTGTTCTCTGAGAGAGGCAGAGGTTGGCGGGGTGAGTAATGCTCAGTTTGGAGCCATTTATTTGGGGTACAGTATGGATACCAGCATTGGAGGACTGGAACTACTGACGTACTTCGGAGTCAACCCGTTTGGGGTTCCCTCCTGTGTCCGTCTCCCACCGAAAGGGGAGAGATGTAACAGAATGGCCCGTGACACCCAGAGACGTTGGAAGGATGAGAGATACTCTTGTGCCAGCAGCAACAATAACTCTTGGGTCGAAATCCACCCTGTGCCCTTTTGGGTGTAGGGTGGCTAATAGTGAATCATAATTCATATATTACATGAGATGGGACATTAATAATACTTCATATTTCAGGACTGAGAGATCACAAGGAGTTCATGATGACATGACCAGGTCAGCCAGTCAGTGAGTCATACCTTTTGTATAATAGGGTATTGAAATCTGAAGGTGTGGATTGCACCCACTCTCACTGCCATTGTGTGATAAAGCTGTATAGATAACTTATTCAACTAGATGTCTGTGTTATTATTCAAGGTTAATTGAACCCTATTGAAGATACGGTGCCGACCGGTCTACATGGTTAGCTTACCTAAATGCCTTTTAGAGTGTGATTGAAGCCCCCCATGGTGTGAAGGGGGGTGGAGATTGCATTGTCCTGTGATGAACTGTATTATGCTGTACTGGATATAAGAAGCTGAGAAAATACTAATAAATTGTCATATCTTTGCAAGCAAGAACGGAGCGCAGTCTCGTTTATTCTGGGAAAGGATATGGATCGTGTATGCAATATTGTCGGAGTGTGTCAGATAAACTTGTCGTGGTTGGATGGAAAGTCGTAAGCGGTGGTGACCGTTACATATACAAAGCATGACCGGTGCTAAGACTGTGCTAGCTTGAGGGAATAAAGACGGGACGTGTTGGCGTAAGTATAGCTAATATTAGCCGGACGAGCCAAGGAATACCTAAGTTATAATCCCTCCCTCATAGGGTAACATACTAACACACTAACACACTACGAAAAGACTGTCTGTGGCAAACCAAAGTACGCTGCAGGTATTATCTGGAGCCTCTGAGAGGGGGCTTTTTTCTAAGAAAAGAAAGACTGGGGGTGACTAAAACGGTAATGTAACATCTATGCAACTCTAATAAAGCGCCCTCTGGTTTAGAACCAGAAATCACTTCGGAACCCTAGGAGTTTCCTTGCTGCTTTGCCAATGCTCTGTTTCCCTGTGGATAGTAGGGAGAGTGTCATCCCCCATCCCCCATCCCCCATTCTCTCAGAGCCCTGAGGGAGCTGGGTAGTGGGGTAAAGGAGAAAACAGTGGGAATAAAGGTAAAGGAAACAGGAGGTCAAGCTGGGGAAGAGAATTAGAAGAAGAGAGAATATCATGCACAGGATGACTAGTAGTTCTACAAAGGGGGGCCTCCGACAACTCCAAGTAATAAAACAGCAACACGTTCCATAAAACCATTCATGACCAAAGGAGAAAGCCCACGATCCCTGGGAACCCAGGGAACCCAGGGATCAATAAAGCAACAACAAGTAAATAAAGTAAATAAAGATAAAAAGACTGTGAATAAGGACTGCCCGCGTGGGGACTCCAGAGAAACTTCTTTGGGATAAAGAGATGAAGGGACTATAGGGAGTGACTCGGAGAACAGCAGGATGGCAGAACAACGGTCAGACGCACAGTCTCCCTCAAAAGGCGAAATGGCAGAGATGCTGATGAGATTAGAGAACGCGATTAAGGGGGAAATACAGACCTTAAGGACGGACCTCGGACATCTGCTCTCCAGAATAGAAGAAATGGAAGAAAGGACAGAGAAGCAAGAATTATAATCAAATACACTTAGGGCCAGATTCTCAGACGTTACGCCTGCGTAAATGGATATGCGCGGCATAATTGTAAATGTGCGCCGTCGTATCGATGCGCTGTAAACACATACGCCAGAAAATCTGCTTCGCCTGAGCGGTGAAAATGTTTTAAGCTAGTGCGGCGTAGGCGCATAGTTACGCATTGCGCATCTTCAGCTCCCATTGAATTATCATGCAAATATGCAAATGAGGGAGATGCGCGGATTCCCGAAACTATGCGCGTTCGGCGTAGGCTACGCGTGATGCGCGTAACACGAAAGCCTGGAGTAAACTTACCCCTCATAAAAGCAGGGGTAACTTTGCTCAAGACCGTGTCCAAGTCAGCTGGAGAGCAACTACAGCAGCACCATAACGGACGAGCTGAGCAATCACACTTACTGGACAACACATTCGTATGCCAACATGCCAGGGGCAGGCATGGTCTTAGCACTACTAATGTATGCAGAGGAAGAGGAGCATAGAAGGAGGAGGAGGAGGAGGGGGGCACGTGAGAGGATCTACCGAGCGCGCAGGAGCCTCTTTGGAATGGGTGAGGAGGAGGTGTATCGCATCTTCAGATTCAGCCCTGCTGCCATCCTGGAAATAACCACAGCCCTGCAGGATGACATCACCAGCCAGACATACCGCTCACATGCACTGCAGCCACTGGTCAAGGTACTGGCAACACTCCATTTCCTGGCCAGTGGATCATTCCAGCGTACAAGTGGAGTTGTGGCTGGGATGTCACAAACCAGCATGAACAGATGTGTGCACCAGGTTATCCCGGCAATCCTCAGACGCATGTCCCACCAAATCATCAGACCCACCACTGAGCAACTGCGGCAGAAGGCAATGACAGATTTCTACAGACTTGCCAGATTCCCACGCACCATCGGGGCCATTGATTGCACACATGTGGCACTACAGGCCCCCCATGCTACAGAGCACATTTACCACAATCGGAAGCATTGCCATTCCATCAACGTACAGGTGATAGCTAATGCCAAATACCTCATATGGCATGTCCGTGCCAAAGACCCCAGGTCCAGCCATGACAGCTACATATACCGTCAAAGCAACATCCCAGCAGATTTTGAGCAGAACGTGTATGGGGACAGCTGGCTGGTTGGTGAGTGACATGGGTGGCAGGCATGACTGTCCCCCCCCATGATGCAGACATCACAAGGGGCACATGCATGACTAACATCTTCCTGTCTTTTCCCTTTCAGGTGATGCGGCATATGTACTTGGACCCCATCTCATGACTCCTTTCCGGAATCCCCAAACCAGAGGAGAGAGAAGATACAATGAAGCCCATATCAAAACCCGTGCAGTGGTTGAGCGCACATTTGGCCTCCTGAAGTCCCATTTCCGATGCCTAGATAGGTCCGGGGGTGCCCTCTTGTATTCCCCAAACTTTGTGTGTCAGATCATCGGTGCATGTTGCATTCTGCACAACTTTTCCATGAGAAAGGGCCTGCAGATTGCCCTACGTGATTACCTGACCCCCCAACCAGACAGCCCCCCCCTGCCAGAGGAGACCTCGTCTGCTGATGGAAGAGCAGTCAGGAGTGTCCTTGTGTTACGAATCTTTGACCGTTAAACACACACAATTATCATGGCACACAGACAATGCACGCATGCACACCACTGTGGTCCCTAGATCACACACACCCCACATCCACATCACATTGGATTAGCCCAAGTCCAGCATGTAGGACTTGGGAGCAGCAACCCCCGCGTCAAGGCCCCAATGGTGTCGCTGTCCATTCACACGTCATTCACACAGCCGTGGGGATAACTTCTCCCCAACGGCCGAGGGTGACACCCCTTACTGGCAGGAGTGCCACGCCCACATTCACACACCATTCACACTGCACCGTGTGCAGTATCAAGAAAAAGAAAAAAAGCTCTTTACCAGAGCAAAAAATAACATAAAAAGCTCTTCACCAGAGCAAAAATTAACATAAAAAGCTCTTCACCAGAGCAAGAATTAACAATCCAAAAATTACTGGGCCTGGCGTGGGCTCCGCCTGGTGCCAAGGCTCCTGGCCCTCACTTGCCTGGGGGCAGCCTCAGGTGGGGGGAGGGGTGGGGTAGCAGGTGGAGGAGTAGGATCCCTGTAAGCCGTGTACTGAGGTGGGCTCTCCAGGATACAGCAAAGTCACGAACGAGGAAAACAACTTTGACACCAGCTTTTGTGTAACAGGTCTATTTTTTTACTGTAGAAAATGTTAAACCAACGACCCCACAATGAACACAAAATATAAGGTACATACACCCAGCCGTAGCTGGGAACCCCTGTGCTGTACAGCAAGATGCTCCCGGGTTGGATACCAAGGAATTTGCCTATTGGCGGACACAAAGGACTGTCCACCCGTACCTGTTATTACCCTATAAGAAACGATTGAGAAATACTTAGTTTAGGGGTCCTCTGCGGTACAGCACAGCAGCTCACAACCTTATCACCTCTATACAATATGTACCCCCTTTCTCAGTATTAGTAAATGATAGTAGTACTGCAAGGCCTTGCAACAAGAATAGTCTATCTTTGATCTTCTTTCTTCTGCTAGCAATTGATTAAGTAAAGATTATAATCCAGGGGTTCTTCTGGTTAAACAAATAGAGTGAGGCACCATAAACTGTTGTTTCCTTTTATGACTGGTGTCTGTGCACTCTTTCCTATCAGCACACCTTCCACTGGCAGTCACTACGCAACCGCTTCAGGCTTGAGGCCTAAGCACATGTAGCTCTATCAGCTGAACTGTTTCGTGGGACTACAGGTCCCAGTAACTCTCTAGAGGCAGTCTAGTAAGTAACAATCAGTACAAAGTTCCGGGCAAAAAGCCCTCTCACCACACCAGGCCTGGGAACTTGTGGATCTCTGCTCCGGCGATCTCGGTCCTGCTTCCAAGTAGTACAGCCGCACTGCTACGTTCCGCAAAACAAACCGAACCGTCACTCAGCTCCGTCACACTCCTTCTTCCAGCACACTGTGGTAAGTCGAACACCGATGGTTGTTCTGCTCTGCACGAGGTAGGCCTTGCTCTGTGCACACCTCCACGGATCTCTACAGTCAGATCATGCACCCAGCATCAGAGAGGCCTAGAAAATGGCTGCTCAGCCTTTTATACCCTCACCCAGCATGCAGTTCGGCCCTGAGAGTTCAAGGGTAACTTGTTAAGATAACACCTCCCATTAATCTTAAATTGACAGCAATAATCAAGTCCATTCCACATTTCAACCACTAGATGGTGTCAAACACCTATTTACAACAGCAGTGATAGAACAACATTAATCTGGCTTCACAATCTCACATCCCCACGTCCCTCCCTGGCTGCCTGCATGCCCTCCAAGGCGACCGCTATGTGGGTCTGCACAGCAGTCTGCTCCTGGACTGCAAGCCGCAGGGCTTTGACCTCCCCCACAAGGTCTGAGGTGGTCGCCTGCAGCTCCCTCAGGCTGGTGACCATCGCTGCGCTGTTGCCAGTAACATCTAAGATGGTGTCCCGAGGAGGCCAGGCTGTCGGCCAGGCGCCTCATCTCCCCAACAACCTCTGCAAGGTGCCGATTCTGCTGGTCCTGCTGTCTGGCCAGCTGTTCCAGCATGATCTGGGAAACACCCCTCGTCTTCCTAGTCGCCTTCCTGGGAGTGGCTGGGGACCTGGCATATGGGGAGGATGTTGAGGGGCCGGAGATGAGTGGGATGGTATTGGAGGGACTGGAGAGGTTGGGGTTGGACACTGATGGGCTGGAGCTATATGGGGTGGTGGCTTGGGCTGGTCCGGGTAACCCATGGTCCTCCTCCAAAACCAGGTAGAGCTCCTGGTCCTGGTCGACAAGCTCCTCCTCAACCACCTCCTCCGTAGAGGTGTGCCCACTTCCCTCCAACAAGGCCTCTTCCAGGGGGGCAGCCAGAGGGACTGGATGCTCGGGGGATGGATCCTGACAGGCCCTGTCAGCAACAGATGGCCCTGCTCCGTCCTGCACATCTGTGGATGACACAAAAGATGCACATGTTGGTGGACCCACACACTTGGCACATGTTCCCTTCCACCCCCTCACATGCTACACAACAGATAGTATATAAAACACACTTACCTGTCCTCATGGCTGGCTTTTCAGACTCGTAGCCCCCGACTCCCTCCACCTGCTCCCTCTGCAGGCAGCGGGCGACCACCTTCTCCTCCTCAGTAAGGTGGACGTTGCAGGGTGGGCCCCCTCCAGTGCCCCTGGCATGGCGTGAAATCGTTGCCAGTTTGCCCTTCACGAGACGCCGCTGGTCATTCATTTTTTTAAGAATGTCCTGTGGTGTCCGGATCTCGTGTGAGAGGGCATTCACCTGGCAAGCCACCTTCATCAGGATTTCATCCCTCCGGGACTTGCTGGTCCGCGCACTGTCAGCACCATGGAGCCAGGAATCATACTTTTCCATGGGCGCGATGATGATGGCCCTCTCCTCTGGTGAGAAATTCTTCTTTCTCCTGTCCCTCCCAATAGCAGCCATGGTCATGCAAAAGATTTCCTGTGTCAATCCAAAAAATGGGAGACTTTTGCGCTGCACAGGCGCATGTGTGGGCGCATTATATACACAGCGCCGTCGAATCGTAGGGAGGCTTTGCCCATGCGCAGAAGGCATCCACGTCACAGCGCGGGTCATCCACGTCACGGCGCATGCTCCGTTCGTCCCGGCGTTCATTTGCATGGGGTCACTCTTCATTAGAATGCAACACGCCCACTTCCCTCCTACTTTGGAGTTGCGCCGACTTACGCCGATGAATTTCCGCTACGCTGGCGCATCTTGGAGCGCATTTGCTGCGAGAATACGGTACTTGCCTTTCCGCGTTACGTCGGCGTGGTGCATCTGAGATGCGCTACGCCTGCATAAATATGCGCGCATCTACGAGAATCTGGCCCTTAGGCATCAAATTGAACAGATACAACTACAACAGAGGCAGATTCTCTATAAACTGGAAGACCAGGAAAATAGAAGTCGAAGACAAAAATTTGAGAATAAGGTCAGAAGAGAAGGGAGAAAAACTCAGTGAAATAATGCAAAAAATCTTCAATCCACTACTGGAAAGCGCATTAGAAGATCCAATCAGAATCAAAAGAGTTCACCGAGTAGGAAACCCTAAAAGAACTGATACAGATCGAATAAGAGTGAGGGTTTCGGTATTATGAAGAAAAGGAGGTAATTTGGAAAAAATTGAGAGGTCAACCCTCGATAGTGTATGGAGGATCCGAACTTCAGATTTTCACCGATCTGGCCCCAGAGACCCTAGCAAGGCGACAACAACTAAAACCACTCTTAAACCAGCTGATAGCCAAGAAAATCAAGTATAATTGGGGTTTCCCGGCCTGCCTAATTGGCATAAAAGAAGGGAGATCAGCAACACTGAGATTCCCCGAAGATCTCAAAGAATTCTGTAATAGACTAGATATTCAGAGTCCCGAGTTGCCTGGATGGGTATAAAAAGGGGTGGGTGAGAAGACAAAGCAAGAAAGTAGAGACTATGGGGGCCATGGACGATCCGCTGTGGGAAGACCGACCCATCCCCCCGCCCCCGAGAAAACGAGGGGGGGAGGCAACCCCAGATCCCATCTAGAGAGGTCTGAGCCAAGATATGGAAGTTGGTTCAGAGGTCATTAAGTGGCCAAGTGGGGGGGAGGGAGGGTTAGGGAGGGGGGGTCCGGTGGGGTCGGGGGGGAAGGGGAGGGAGAGGATGGGAGAGGGAGGGGGGCCTGGGATTTGATCTCACCAAGATTGCCAGCAGAGAGAATACATTTTAGGAAGAAAAGACATTAGGCCCAGGGACAGAGGTGAGGATAAATAAGATAAGATGCCGATAGTCAAATGCCTGTCATGTGAAAGGTCTTAATAGCCCCGTGAAAAGGCATAAGGTACTAAAGGAACTGAAAAGATATAGGACGGATATCGCCTTTCTACAGGAGACCCAACTTACAACAGAGTCTAATATTAATCTGTATTCCCCAGACTACCCTAGATCAGCGATGGCAAACCTTGACACCCCAGATGTTTTGGAACTACATTTCCCATGATCCTCATGCACTCTGCAGTGTAGGTGAGCATCATGGGAAATGTAGTTCTAAAACATCAGGGGTGCCAAGGTTCACCATCACTGCCCTAGATGGTATTATAGTGATACGGGGGTAGATTCACATAGAGATCCGACGGGGTATCTACTGATACACCGTCGGATCTGTGAGATCCGACGCTCGGATCTATGCGGCTGATTCCTCGAATCAGGTTCCGCATAGATCTCCCTTAGAGCCGACTGGTGTAAGTGAGTTACACTGTCGGATCTTAGGCTGCATTCTCCCGCCGTCCGCTAGGTGGCGCTTCTTTTTTCCTACGCGACGAATATGCAAATGAGGAGAACCGCCGATTCAGAACCGAACGCCCGGCCGTCGATTTTTGTTTACGTCGTTTGCTTCGGCTTTTTCCGGCGGATCGTTACCCCTGCTATATGCGGGGTAAGTGCGGCGGATCCTATGTTAAGTATGGCCGTCGTTCCCGCGTCGAGTTTTAAATTTTTTACGTCGTTTACGTAAGTCGTCTGGGAATACCGCCATACGTTAATTGCGTTAACGTCGAAAACAATGACGTGCTTGCGACATCATTTAAAGCAATGCACGCTGGGAAATTTAGCCGGCGGCGCATGCGCAGTACGATCGGCGCGGGGACGCGCGTGATTTAAATAGTAAACTCCCCCTAGCCGCGGAATTTGCATTCCGCCGGGGGATTTACGATCCGCCAGGGCTACTTACGAGGCAAGTGCTTTCTGAATACAGCACTTGCCTCAAAAACTGGCGCAGGCGGATTGTAAAAAAGATAGATCACGCGGATCAAAAGATCCGCTGATCTACATGAATCTACCCCACGGTCTCCAAACGAGCTAGAGGGGTGGCAATTGGGATAGCAAAGGGGATATGGTTCGAACTGGTAGACAGATTATCTGATCAGGAAGGGAGATTTCTTTTTTTAAAAGGGAAATTAGAAGAGACGGAATGCACCCTAATATATATGCCCCAAATACACATCCGACAAAATACCTCGCTGAAATATTAGTGAAATTAAAAGATTTTAAACAGGGAAGGGTCATCTTGGGTGGGGACCTAAATTTTTGTATAAATCCGACGGTTGATAATACATCCCAGATACAGAGGATCAAAAGTAACCATCTTAGAAAGATAAAAAAAATAGTTTATATGGAAGCCAATTGGTCGATTTATGGAGAATTTTCAACCCAGAGATCAGAGATTATACTTTTTATTCTCCGGTACATGGGAGTTACTCCCGGATCGACTACTTCTATGTAGACTAGGGATGAGCCGAACACCCCCGGGTTCGGTTCGCACCAGAACGTTCGAACAGACCGCGGGTTCACGCAAACATTTCAAACCCCATTGAAGTCTATGGGACCCGAACGTTCGAATTCAAAAACGGTCATTTTAAAGACCAAAATTCAATTAAATGTTGGAAAACGTCTTTCAGAACCCGGGTCTTGCACCAGGGAACATGTATCAATGGAAATTTTTTTTTTTTAAAACAGCCGTTTTTTGCGGAGCAGCCATTTTAATGATGCTTAAAGTGAAAAAATAAATAAAAAATTCCTTTAAATATCACACCTGCTGGGTGTCTATAGTAGTGGCATGTGTTTAGAAATGTCCCTGCACAACATGAAAGGACCAAAAAAAATAAGTAATTAATGCTACTTGCGCAAGTTCTGTGTGGCAACATTATGTTGAATATTTTAGCGGTGGTGGGGGGCCATTATTGTTGTGTGAAAGAAATTTTTTAGAAAAAAGGGCACCCCTCAAACATACTGTAATTGGAGCCACGTGCAAATTATTGCATCAAAAATTGTTATTAGGCACCCCTGTTAAACAGGGGCAGAAAAATTGTGCATTGGGCACAACACAACACTTGCAACCCCTCCCAATAACTCCAATTGGAGCGCAACAAGGAGCCACGTACAAATTATTGCATCAAAAATTGTTATTAGGCGCCCCTGTTAAACAGGGCTGGAAAATTGTGCCTTGGGCACAACACAACACTTGCAACCCCTCCCAATAACTCCAATTGGAGCGCAACAAGGAGCCACGTACAAATTATTGCATCAAAAATTGTTATTAGGCGCCCCTGTTAAACAGGGGCAGAAAAATTGTGCATTGGGCACAACACAACACTTGCAACCCCTCCCAATAACTCCAATTGGAGCGCAACAAGGAGCCACGTACAAATTATTGCATCAAAAATAGTTATTAGGCGCCCCTGTTAAACAGGTGATGTCCTCTAGGCAAACTCTTGTATGGTGATATAAAAAAAAAAAAAAAGGAAAGAAGACCTTCACCCAATAAAGCGTGGAGGCTTACCGAATTAAGTGGACTCTACCAGCTATACAGACTAGAGAGTCACATAGGCTTTGGAACATCCAGCATGGATCGAGGCCTCGAGGAACTGCCGGTGACAGGGATGTAAATCTGCACTGTAATCCGGGAGGGAGACTTCTGATGTCCAGGGTTTGATGCTCAATATGTATACATTGAAAGTAATATGAAGGAAAAAAGAAGGAGCAATAGTGTGATACCGTAACGGTAATTAAAAGATTTAATAAGTATTAAACTTACATGAATCAGAGTAAAAAAAGCGCGCTTGTAGTCATAATGTGGCGACAGTAGAGTCTTCACTGACGCGTTTCGTGTACAAACACGTTATCAAAGGGTAACAGACCACCATAGCCACTTGGATATAAATACACAATAAGTGGTCCCTTGATGAGAGTCACACTCACCTCACATGCAGCATCGTTAATTGGTCCACTTCCTGCATAGGCCAAACATGGCGTCTGGGCTTGAGTTCCAAGCCTCATTATGGATGTTTTAATGCTGGCATACAGAACTAAAAGTATCGTGGACGATGAGCCACTCACCAGTCGAATTGAGATTAAAAAATTATTAATAGGGAAACGCAAAGGCTACATAGTAAACCTGAGTGTTGTATAATATATAGCCCCAGAGTATGCACAGATGACAGCCACGTTTAGACGGCTCTATTGAGTGCATCCCTCAGTAAAGATGGCGTTAGGAGACATTGTGCGTCACGAGTAGAGTACCATCAAATAGATCAGTATAACGATGTAACGTGTATGGCGTGATGACGCGCATGGCCACAGACGGGCCATCCACACGTCAGCCTGGGTCATGAGATGCAGTCCATCCGGGGCACCAGATGCGGACGGCGTAGCGAAAAAAAACCGCGCTCGCCCAATCGAACGGCGCGCACGTACGTCACAGGCAGTGCGCGCTCACTGATTGGACAGTGTGTATGTCACACACTTCACGCCGTGTGCGTCACGATGCGCGCTGCAAGGATCACGTGGTGCGCTGCATCACATGCGCTCCACCTATCATGTGATGAGCTCCATCGTGTGCGCTCCACCTGTCACGTGGTGCGCTCCATAGCAATACGCTCATCATGGCCAAAAAAAATGAATGCACAAGTGCATTCAATGAAAAAGATGGTACAATTTGGGAGAAAAAATTTCAATATAAAAATTAATAAGTCAATATAAACAAATATACGACTCTGAAGGTAAAAATATAATGATTTTGTAGAGACAAAAGGACCACCCTAAGGGATAAGGAGGGCGTTTCATGATGGCACTACACTTATAACTTAGGGGACAAAGAAAAAGCCGGCCTTAATATTAGATGAATCATAGAAATTAAGGCAATATATATCAGAGGACAATGAATAATTAGAATAATTAGATGTGCGAACTGGAAATATGAGTGGAACTCTCAACCAGGGCACCACGCACAAATGATTACCTCAAAATTGTACATTCAGTATAGTATAGATATGTGATACAAACAACCTTGAATTGAATAATATGTAAACCAAAAGACCACGTTTCACAGAATGAAGCATAGTAAATAATGAAAAAATTAGAAAATTATTATAATGAAAAATGTAGACAAATGGTAGATACAGTGACATTAAGATTTGTCTATGAATGAATTAATGTCCCAATCTACGTTCAAGCCTGATGGGCGGTGAGACTGGAGTTCGAAAATCCAGTACGTTTCAAGACGTGAAACGCCCCTGGTTTTAGCACCGCCCCTCCATGGAGCTTCATATTTGTCAATAATTAAAAACTGGGAGCCCCTAGGATCTTTGTTATGATATTGTTTATAGTGTCTTGGGACAGTATGGTTAACATCGCCACTTTTGATGAGAGAAATGTGTTCACCAACTCGTACTGAGAAAGATCTAATCGTACGGCCGACATATTGCTTGCCACACGGACAAGTAATTAAATACACTATATAGCTAGTTTCGCATGTGCAAAACTGTCTGATGGCGTACTGTTTATGTGTAACCGTAGAGGAAAATTGTGTGACCTTACGTTGCAGAGGTATGTTGTGTTGGCATACTTTGCATTTTTTGCAAGGAAAAAAACCGACCATTTGGTGAAAAAAGGAAATCTTTTTTGGGGGATTAATAATATTAGGGGCAATACGATTGTGTAATGATGGTGCTCCCCTAAAGACTACCTTTGCTTGTTCTGGGAGTATAGAATTCAGTATAGTGTCATTTCTAAGAATGTCCCAATGTTTGTTGATAATATTCACCACTTGTTTATGTTGGATAGAAAACGAGGTAGTCATAGCGAACCTAAACTTGTCATCGACTGGAGGCTTAGGTTTAACTGCAACTAATGATGATCTGTCAAGGGTAAGTGCTCTTTGGATTTCTGAGTTAACAAATTCAGTTGAGTACCCTTTCTCCACAAATCTCTGCTTCAACATTTCTGCCTCAGTTAAAAAAGATGTAGTGTCTGTACAGTTTCTCCGGAGCCTAAAGAACTGGCTCCGAGGTACGGATTTAAGCCACGAGTTATGGTGGCAACTATCAATAGGGATGAAGCCATTTCTATCTGTTGGTTTAAAATAAGTCTTGAATTGGAATTTGCGGTTGACCAATGCTATTTCCAGATCTAGAAAATGTACACTCGTATTGCTAAATTCAAATGTAAGTGATATCCCTCTATCATTCTGGTTCAAATCATTAAAGAAGGACTGTAAAGTATCGGAACTACCATTCCATAGGAGGAGGATGTCGTCTATATATCTAGCCCAAGTAACAATTTTATGCCCAAGACATTTTATTTTCACGTTTGTGACCACTCAATTTTATTATTGTTATTGGTTATTTTATATATTGTGCATGGTTGGATATTTTTTCAACAAATATTATTATTTCTATGATCACACCTTCCAATTACACATACTTTTTTAGCACATAGATATATTATATTCATTTATATTTTATTATACTTAGCGCTACACATTTTTTTCCCATCCACATTATCTTTTGCTGATTGTTTTCTATTAGCTGTGTTTAGCTGCTCACCTCATTTCACCCCAAGCAGAGCGGTATTTTCCCTATCCATTTACATTCTGCTAGCCCCTGTTAAACAGGGGCTGGAAAATTGTGCCTTGGGCACAACACAACACTTGCAACCCCTCCCAATAACTCCAATTGGAGCTCAACAAGGAGCCACATACAAATTATTGCATCAAAAATTGTTATTAGGCGCCCCTGTTAAACAGGGGCAGAAAAATTGTGCATTGGGCACAACACAACACTTGCAACCCCTTCCAATAACTCCAATTGGAGCGCAACAAGGAGCCACGTGGAAATTATTGCATCAAAAATTGTTATTAAGCGCCCCTGTTTAACAGGGGCTGGAAAATTGTGCCTTGGGCACAACACTTGCAACCCCTCCCAATAACTCCAATTGGAGCGCAACAAGGAGCCACGTGCAAATTATTGCATCAAAAATTGTTATTAGGCGCCCCTGTTAAACAGGGGCTGGAAAATTGTGCCTTGGGCACAACACAACACTTGCAACCCCTCCCAATAACTCCAATTGGAGCGCAACAAGGAGCCACGTGCAAATTATTGCAACAAAAATTGTTATTAGGCGCCCCTGTTAAACAGGGGCTGAAAAATTGTGCCTTAGGCACTGGTGGCGGAGCCCAGAAACCAACATTTCTTACTAGCTATCAGCAAGAAAAGTGAGGAGGAGAAGGATATTCCATCAGCAGCATAAGAGGACAGTCACTCAGCATCAGCAGTCTAAAAGGGATCCGACATTTCAACAAAAAATATATTATTTATTAATATCATCATCATGGGCTTGGTAGCTGGTGTTGATCCAAGCCTGATTCATTTTGATGAAGGTCAGTCGTTTAACAGAGCTGGTGGAGAGGCGCACCCTGTGATCAGTGACAAAGCCTCCAGCAGCACTGAATGTCCGTTCTGAAAGAACACTGGATGCAGGGCAAGCCAGTAGCTCAATAGCGTACTGGGCAAGCTCTGGCCAGTGATCCATCCTCAAGACCCAGTAAGCCAGAGGATTTTCGGTGGGGAAGGTGTCCAAGTCGGATCTTGCCCCTAGGTATTCCCGGACCATGTAAAGCAGACGCTGGCGATGGTTGCTGGAACCGGTCAGACCATGGGGCTGCGGACTAAAAAACTGCCTGAACGCATCGGTCAGACGACCACCTTCTCCACCGCCCCTCCTGTGACTCACCGAAGCCTCAGCAAGACGTTGTCCAGAGCCAGGTTTTGGTAATCCCCCCGGTTCTGGGAACGTATTGCACAGACCCTTCTGCAAGGCCTCCCGCAGAAGTTTCATCTTCTGCTCCCTCTGCGATGGCAACATAAGGTCCGCAACCTTACTCTTGTAACGTGGATCAAGGAGAGTCGCCAGCCAGTAATGATCCCTCTCCTTAATAGCACGTACACGAGGATCCTTACGCAGGCTTTGCAGAATCAGGGAGGCCATGCAGCGTAGGTTTGCTGAGGCATTCGGGCCACAGTCCTCTGGGTCACTGAGGACGACAGGATCCACAGGCACCTCATCCCAGCCACGTAAAACTCCACGTGCTCCTTGGGACTGTAAATGATCCCTTGAAGACTGCTGCAGCTGAGTGCTAGGCTCCACCTCCATGCTGCTGATACAATCCTCCTCCTCCTCCTCCTCCTCCTCCTCCTCCTCCTCCTCATCCTCTTCCTGTGTGCTAGGTGGGCAAGCAGGACCACTGTCTGGGTAAAGGGGGCCTTGAGAGGTAAGGAAGTCCTCCTCTTCCTCCCTCTGTTCTGCCTCAAGGGCCCTGTCCATTATTCCACGTAGCGTGTGCTCCAACATGTGAATAAGAGGGACAGTCTCACTGATGCATGCACTGTCACTGCTCACCATCCTCGTGGCCTCCTCAAATGGTGACAGGACAGTGCATGCATCCCTGATCAAAGCCCACTGGCGTGGTGAAAAAAAACCTAGCTGCCCTGACCCAGTTCTGCTGCCATATTGGCACAGGTACTCATTGATGGCCCGCTGCTGCATGTGCAGCCGCTGCAGCATGGCCAACGTTGAGTTCCATCTGGTGGGCATGTCACAAATTAGGCGGTTCTTGGGCAGGTAGTATTCCCTTTGGAGGTCAGTCAGCCGAGCAGTGGCATTATATGACCTCCGAAAATGCACACAGACTTTTCTGGCCTGCTTCAGGACATCCTGCAAGCCCGGGTACCTGCCCAAGAACCGCTGCACCACCAAATTGAGGACATGCGCAAAACAGGGCACGTGGGTGAGTTTTCCCTGTCGCAGGGCAAAGAGGAGGTTGGTGCCATTATCGCTGACCACCATTCCAGGCTTCAGCTGGCGTGGCGTCAACCACCTCTCAGCCTGACGCTGCAGAGCTGAGAAAATCTCTTCCCCAGTGTGACTCCTTTCTCCCAAGCACACCAGCTCTAGCACCGCATGGCATCTCTTGGCCTGCATTCCTGCGTATCCCCTCGTACGCCTACGGAGCACGGCTGGTTCGGAGAAAACATCCCCACAGGAAGAGGCCACAGAGGAAGAAGAAGAGGAGGGGGTGGAGGAAAGAGGTGTGTCACAAGCAGTAGTATTTTTTTGGAGGCGTGGTGGCGGAACAACCTCCAAAACTACTGGACCTTGCCCTGCGTCCTTCCCAGCTGCCAGCAGAGTCACCCAATGCGCCGTAAAAGACAGGTAACGTCCCTGTCCATGCCTGCTGGACCATGAGTCAGCGGTAATATGCACCTTACCACTGACCGCCCTGTCCAGCGAGGCATGGACATTGCCTTCCACATGCTGGTAGAGAGCCGGAATAGCCTTCCGTGAGAAAAAGTGGCATTTTGGTACTTGCCACTGAGGTACTGCACATTGCACAAACTCACGGAAGGGGGCAGAATCTACCAACTGAAAAGGTAGCAGTTGAAGTGCTAGCAATTTCGCTAAGCTAGCATTCAACTGCTGGGCATGTGGATGGCTGGGATTGTACTTCTTTCGGCACTGCAGCAGCTGGGGCAGGGAAATTTGCCTGGTACTATCAGTAGATTGACCGCTACTACTAGCTTGTGACACACCTATTTCTACACCTTCACTGCAGGCTTCAGAAAGGACTGGGGGTCTACTGGGGTTGGAGGTCCCAGAAGGGCAAGGGGGGTACGCTGTTGTCTTTGGTGTGGGTCTTTCTGGTGTGCTTGCCAACGAGCTGCATGGCAGGTCGACATATGTCTGGACAAGCATGTGGTACCCAGGCGGTTGATGTTTTGGCCATGCTAGATACGCTTGCGACATAAGTTGCAAATAGCAAAGGTACGATCTTGTGGACATGTTTCAAAAAAGGCCCACACCAAAGAACTTTTGCTGTACCGGTCAGACACTGCAGCGCCATGCACAAGCACCGTAGATGTGCGCTGTAATGCAGTGGGTGTGACCTTAAGCTGACCCCTGGAGGGCATCCTGCCTCTTTGGAGATGTGCCTGTGCCTCGTCTTCGTCCTCCTCCTCCTCTCTCCTATCAGGCACCCAGGTAGAGTCTGTGACCTCATCATCCCCTCCCTCCTCATCACTGTCAACAACCTGGCAGTATGCTCCAGCTAGGGGAACATCATCACTGACAAATTGCTGTCCCTCTTGGCCACCCCCTCTCCCTGGGCTCACATCAATGCCTTCCTCTATCAGTGCTCCGTCATCGGAGTCTTCAAAACGCTGCGCATCTTCCTGCAGCATGTACCCCACACTGTGTTGAAACAGTTCGGGGGACTCCTCAGGAGGACATGGTGGTACTAGGGAAGTATTGTGTGAAGCCATTGTGCAGAGGGAAGAAGACGCCTTGGCAGCTGCTTTGCCAGATAAACTTTGATCTGTCTGTGTGAGAGAGGATGAGGAGAATGAGGACGGCTTGGTCATCCACTCTACTAATTCCTCTGCATGTTAAGGTTCAACACGGCCAGCTACCGAAAAGAATGACGAGCTGCCACGGCCACGGCCACGGGCTGAAGAGGATGCACCACATCCACTACCAGCGTTACCTCTACATGCAGAGCCTGCTTGCCCTCCTGACTCTCTGCCTCTCTTTGTTCTCCTTCCAGACATATTGAAGTGCTCAGGTGGTATATAACAGCACAAGCGGAGTGACACCAAATGCGCTCAGGTGGTATATAGGAGCACACATACAGTGGCACTATCTGTGCTCAGGTGGTATATAGGAGCACACGTACAGTGGCACTATCTGTGCTCAGGTGGTATATAGGAGCACATGTACAGTGGCACTATCTGTGCTCAGGTGGTATATAGCAGCACACGTACAGTGGCACTATCTGTGCTCAGGTGGTATATAGCAGCACACGTACAGTGGCACTAACTGTGCTCAGGTGGTATATAGGAGCACACGTACAGTGGCACTATCTGTGCTCAGGTGGTATATAGAAGCACACGTACAGTGGCACTATCTGTGCTCAGGTGGTATATAGCAGCACACGTACAGGGGCACTAACTGTGCTCAGGTGGTATATAGGAGCCCACGTACAGAGGCACTATCTGTGCTCAGGTGGTATATAGGAGCACACGTACAGTGGCACTATCTGTGCTCAGGTGGTATATAGGAGCACACGTACAGTGGCACTATCTGTGCTCAGGTGGTATATAGGAGCACACGTACAGTGGCACTATCTGTACTCAGGTGGTATATAGGAGCACACGTACAGTGGCACTATCTGTGCTCAGGTGGTATATAGGAGCACACGTACAGTGGCACTATCTGTGCTCAGGTGGTATATAGCAGCACACCTACAGTGGCACTATCTGTGCTCAGGTGGTATATAGCAGCACACGTACAGTGGCACTAACTGTGCTCAGGTGGTATATAGGAGCACACATACAGTGGCACTATCTGTGCCCAGGTGGTATATAGGAGCACACGTACAGTGGCACTATCTGTGCTCAGGTGGTATATACCAGCACACGTACAGTGGCACTAACTGCGCTCAGGTGGTATATAGGAGCACACGTACAGTGGCACTATCTGTGCTCGGGTGGTATATACCAGCACACGTACAGTGGCACTAACTGTGCTCAGGTGGTATATAGGAGCCCACATACAGTGGCACTATCTGTGCTCAGGTGGTATATAGGAGCACACATACAGTGGCACTATCTGTGCTCAGGTGGTATATAGCAGCACACGTACAGTGGCACTATCTGTGCTCAGGTGGTATATAGGAGCACACGTACAGTGGCACTATCTGTGCTCAGGTGGTATATAGCAGCACACGTACAGTGGCACTAACTGTGCTCAGGTGGTATATAGGAGCCCATGTACAGTGGCACTATCTGTGCTCAGGTGGTATATAGGAGCACACGTACATTGGCACTATCTATGCTCAGGTGGTATATAGGAGCACACGTACAGTGGCACTATCTGTGCTCAGGTGGTATATAGGAGCACACGTACAGTGGCACTATCTGTGCTCAGGTGGTATATAGCAGCACACGTACAGTGGCACTATCTGTGCTCAGGTGGTATATAGGAGCACACGTACAGTGGCACTATCTGTGCTCAGGTGGTATATAGGAGCACACGTACAGTGGCACTAACTGTGCATAGGTGGTATATAGGAGCACACGTACAGTGGCACTATCTGTGCTCAGGTGGTATATAGCAGCACACCTACAGTGGCACTATCTGTGCTCAGGTGGTATATAGCAGCACACGTACAGTGGCACTAACTGTGCTCAGGTGGTATATAGGAGCACACGTACAGTGGCACTATCTGTGCCCAGGTGGTATATAGGAGCACACGTACAGTGGCACTATCTGTGCTCAGGTGGTATATACCAGCACACGTACAGTGGCACTAACTGCGCTCAGGTGGTATATAGGAGCACACGTACAGTGGCACTATCTGTGCTCAGGTGGTATATACCAGCACACGTACAGTGGCACTATCTGTGCTCAGGTGGTATATAGGAGCACACATACAGTGGCACTATCTGTGCTCAGGTGGTATATAGCAGCACACGTACAGTGGCACTATCTGTGCTCAGGTGGTATATAGGAGCACACGTACAGTGGCACTATCTGTGCTCAGGTGGTATATAGCAGCACACGTACAGTGGCACTAACTGTGCTCAGGTGGTATATAGGAGCCCATGTACAGTGGCACTATCTGTGCTCAGGTGGTATATAGGAGCACACGTACAGTGGCACTATCTGTGCTCAGGTGGTATATAGCAGCACACGTACAGGTGGCACTATCTGTGCTCAGGTGGTATATAGCAGCACACGTACAGTGGCACTATCTGTGCTCAGGTGGTATATAGGAGCACACGTACAGTGGCACTATCTGTGCTCAGGTGGTATATACCAGCACACGTACAGTGGCACTAACTGCGCTCAGGTGGTATATAGGAGCCCACGTACAGTGGCACTATCTGTGCTCAGGTGGTATATAGAAGCACACGTACAGTGGCACTAACTGTGCTCAGGTGGTATATAGGAGCACACGTACAGTGGCACTATCTGTGCTTAGGTGGTATATAGGAGCACACGTACAGTGGCACTATCTCTGCTCAGGTGGTATATAGGAGCCCACGTACAGTGGCACTATCTGTGCTCAGGTGTTATATAGGAGCACACGTACAGTGGCACTATCTGTGCTCAGGTGGTATATAGGAGCACACGTACAGTGGCACTATCTGTGCTCAGGTGGTATATAGGAGCACACGTACAGTGGCACTATCTGTGCTCAGGTGGTATATAGCAGCACACGTACAGTGGCACTAACTGTGCTCAGGTGGTATATAGGAGCCCATGTACAGTGGCACTACAGGTGGTATATAGGAGCACACTACTGTGCTCAGGTGGTATATAGGAGCACACGTACAGTGGCACTATCTCTGTGCTCAGGTGGTATATAGGAGCACACGTACAGTGGCACTATCTGTGCTCAGGTGGTATATGTACAGTGGCACTATCTGTGCTCAGGTGGTATATAGGAGCACACGTACAGTGGCACTATCTGTGCTCAGGTGGTATATAGGAGCACACGTACAGTGGCACTATCTGTGCTCAGGTGGTATATACCAGCCCACGTACAGTGGCACTATCTGTGCTCAGGTGGTATATAGAGCACACGTACAGTGGCACTATCTGTGCTCAGGTGGTATATAGGAGCACACGTACAGTGGCACTATCTGTGCTCAGGTGGTATATAGGAGCACACGTACAGTGGCACTATCTGTGCTCAGGTGGTATATAGGAGCACACGTACAGTGGCACTATCTGTGCTCAGGTGGTATATAGCAGCACACGTACAGTGGCACTATCTGTGCTCAGGTGGTATATACCAGCACACGTACGGTGGCACTAACTGCGCTCAGGTGGTATATAGGAGCCCACGTACAGTGGCACTATGTGTGCTCAGGTGGTATATAGGAGCACACGTACAGTGGCACTATCTGTGCTCAGGTGGTATATAGCAGCACACGTACAGTGGCACTATCTGTGCTCAGATGGTATATACCAGCCCACGTACAGGGCACTATCTGTGCTCAGGTGGTATATAGGAGCACACGTACAGTGGCACTATCTGTGCTCAGGTGGTATATACCAGCACACGTACAGTGGCACTATCTGCTCACCACATACAGTGGCACTATCGCTACAGTGGCACTATCTGTGCTCATATAGCAGCACACCTACAGTGGCACTATCTGTGCTCAGGTGGTATATAGCAGCACACGTACAGTGGCACTAACTGTGCTCAGGTGGTATATAGGAGCACACGTACAGTGGCACTATCTGTGCCCAGGTGGTATATAGGAGCACACGTACAGTGGCACTATCTGTGCTCAGGTGGTATATACCAGCACACGTACAGTGGCACTAACTGCGCTCAGGTGGTATATACCAGCACACGTACAGTGGCACTAACTGCGCTCAGGTGGTATATAGGAGCCCATGTACAGTGGCACTATCTGTGCTCAGGTGGTATATAGGAGCACACGTGCACACATACAGTGGCACTATCTGTGCTCAGGTGGTATATAGCAGCACACGTACAGTGGCACTATCTGTGCTCAGATGGTATATAGGAGCCCACGTACAGAGGCACTATCTGTGCTCAGGTGGTATATAGGAGCACACGTACAGTGGCACTATCTGTGCTCAGGTGGTATATAGGAGCACACGTACAGTGGCACTATCTGTGCTCAGGTGGTATATAGGAGCACACGTACAGTGGCACTATCTGTGCTCAGGTGGTATATAGGAGCACACGTACAGTGGCACTATCTGTGCTCAGGTGGTATATAGCAGCACACCTACAGTGGCACTATCTGTGCTCAGGTGGTATATAGCAGCACACGTACAGTGGCACTAACTGTGCTCAGGTGGTATATAGGAGCACACGTACAGTGGCACTATCTGTGCCCAGGTGGTATATAGGAGCACACGTACAGTGGCACTATCTGTGCCCAGGTGGTATATAGGAGCACACGTACAGTGGCACTATCTGTGCTCAGGTGGTATATACCAGCACACGTACAGTGGCACTAACTGCGCTCAGGTGGTATATAGGAGCACACGTACAGTGGCACTAATCTGTGCTCAGGTGGTATATAGGGCCAGCACACGTACAGTGGCACTAACTGTGCTCAGGTGGTATATAGGAGCCCACGTACAGTGGCACTATCTGTGCTCAGGTGGTATATAGGAGCACACGTACAGTGGCACTATCTGTGCTCAGGTGGTATATAGCAGCACACGTACAGTGGCACTATCTGTGCTCAGGTGGTATATAGCAGCACACGTACAGTGGCACTATCTGTGCTCAGGTGGTATATAGGAGCACACGTACAGTGGCACTATCTGTGCTCAGGTGGTATATAGGAGCACACGTACAGTGGCACTATCTGTGCTCAGGTGGTATATAGGAGCACACGTACAGTGGCACTATCTGTGCTCAGGTGGTATATAGGAGCACACGTACAGTGGCACTATCTGTGCTCAGGTGGTATATAGGAGCACACGTACAGTGGCACTATCTGTGCTCAGGTGGTATATAGGAGCACACGTACAGTGGCACTAACTGTGCTCAGGTGGTATATAGGAGCACACGTACAGTGGCACTATCTGTGCTCAGGTGGTATATAGGAGCACACGTACAGTGGCACTATCTGTGCTCAGGTGGTATATAGGAGCACACGTACAGTGGCACTATCTGTGCTCAGGTGGTATATAGAGCACACGTACAGTGGCACTATTTGTGCTCAGGTGGTATATAGGAGCACACGTACAGTGGCACTATCTGTGCTCAGGTGGTATATCTGTGCTCAGGTGGTATATAGGAGCACACGTACAGTGGCACTATCTGTGCTCAGGTGGTATATAACCACACAGGTGGTATATAGGAGTACAGTGGCACTATCTGTGCTCAGGTGGTATATAGGAGCACACGTACATTGGCACTATCTGTGCTCAGGTGGTATATAGGAGCACACGTACAGTGGCACTATCTGTGCTCAGGTGGTATATACCAGCACACGTACAGTGGCACTAACTGCGCTCAGGTGGTATATAGGAGCCCACGTACAGTGGCACTATCTGTGCTCAGGTGGTATATAGAAGCACACGTGCACACATACAGTAGCACTATCTGTGCTCAGGTGGTATATAGCAGCACACGTACAGTGGCACTATCTGTGCTCAGGTGGTATATAGCAGCACACGTACAGTGGCACTAACTGTGCTCAGGTGGTATATAGGAGCCCACGTACAGTGGCACTATCTGTGCTCAGGTGGTATATAGGAGCACACGTACATTGGCACTATCTGTGCTCAGGTGGTATATAGGAGCACACGTACAGTGGCACTATCTGTGCTCAGGTGGTATATACCAGCACACTTACAGTGGCACTAACTGCGCTCAGGTGGTATATAGGAGCACACGTACAGTGGCACTATCTGTGCTCAGGTGGTATATAGGAGCACACGTGCAGTGGCACTATCTGTGCTCAGGTGGTATATACCAGCACACGTACAGTGGCACTAACTGTGCTCAGGTGGTATATAGGAGCCCACGTACAGTGTCACTATCTGCTCAGGTGGTATATAGGAGCACACATACAGTGGCACTATCTGTGCTCAGGTGGTATATAGGAGCACACGTACAGTGGCACTAACTGCGCTCAGGTGGTATATACCAGCACACGTACGGTGACCCCAAAAGCGCTGAGGTGGTATGTCACAGCACACGTATGGTGACCCCCAATGCGCTCAGGTGGTATGTCACAGCACACGTACGGTGACCCCAAATGCGCTCAGGTGGTATGTCACAGCACACTTACGGTGACCCCAAATGCGCTCAGGTGGTATGTCACAGCACACGTACGGTGACCCCAAATGCGCTCAGGTGGTATTAAAGAGCACACGTACGGTGACCCCCAAATGCGCTCAGGTGGTATTAAACAGCACACGCACAGTCAGAGTGACTGCGTTTCTGTGCAATTCAATAGCCCACTTGCATTAACAGCAACTGCCTTTCTGTGCAAATAAATAGCACACGTGCAGTAACAGTTAATGCGTCTATGTGCAATGAACTAACACGTGTACACTAACACGTTAGAGCATCAAGCACAATCTCCTGCCTGACAGATACTAATAGCAGAACTAGCTAAGCTATACAGTTTATAAATATATTGACAACTCCTAGGGATGTCAATATATTCTCTACAAACTGTACATTTAACTATACTAACTAGTAGCCTCCCTGATCTATCTATCTATCTATCTGAAAAGACACTGTGTCTCTATCTATCTATCTCTCTCTCTCTCTGTCTGTCTGACTTCTCTCTCTGAAAGCAAGCCGGAACACACTACACAAGGCCGCCCGGGAGGCGGCCTTTTATAGTGTGGGGCGTGTGCTAAAGCCCTGAGCCCTAATTGGCCAAAGCACCCAGGCTTTGGCCAATTAGGTCTCTCCGTTTTTTGGGCGCTGTGATTGGCCAAGCATGCGGGGTCATGGTGCATGCTTGGCCAATCATCAGCGCGCAACGCCACAGTGAATTATGGGCCGTTGCGCATCATTCGAATTTGGCGCGAATAACCCGATTTGTTCGTTTTCGACGAACAATCGAACGGCCGATGTTCGCATCGAACGCGAAGCTCAATCCCTAATGTAGACCACAGTATGTTAGAATGGGTGGTTGAGACGAATTTAGAAACCATGACGCTATCCGACCATGCCCCAATAAGTATATCCCTAAACATCGCAGGAAACCCAAGGCCAGGACAAATCTGGAGGCTAAATGAGGAATTACTGATAGAAGAGACCAGTTTAATTAGGGTGAAAAAAAGCTAGAGGAGTACTTTAGGTTAAATGATACAGATGAAATATCTAAAGCAACATTGTGGGATGCACACAAAGCCCTGATAAGAGGGACCGCTGATATCAGAGGGGGCGAGGAGGAAAAAGGAAAAAAACTGTAAAAGGGAAAATCTTGCAGCGGAACTATTTAAACTAGAACAAAGGCATAAAAAATGGGAAAGCAACAAGATCTGTACCTGGAAATCGTGATTAAACTAAACGAACTTAAAGACCTCCTTAATCAGGAAACGAAAAGGGATTTAAATCTAATTGCAAAGGATAGATATCAGTGGGGAAATAAAACAAGTAAACACTTAGCCAGGATGGTACAGAAAAATAAATCAAGAAACTTCATAGACAATATTAAAAATGAGAAAGGAGAGGTAGCCCACACCACAAAAGATATAGCCGAAATGTTTAGAGATTACTATCAAAAATTATACGCAATTGAACAAAAGAACTGGCAAGGAGATGAGAAAAAAAATAAGACCTTAGAATTTCTAAAAGAAGCAGGGCTCCCAAAAATAAGTCAGAATGATGTGTTAATGATGGATAGACCAATTACAGAAGACGAAATTAAAAGCGCAATATCAGGTACAGCGGCGGGTAAAAGTCCGGGCCCGGACGGCTTTACAATATTGTATTATAAAAAATGTAAAGAGATACTCATCCCAAGACTCTGCCAATATTTTAATGGCCTAGGGAAAGATTACAATTTAGGTAAAGAAGCATCTGGGGCAACCATCACACTTATCCCGAAGGAGGGTAAAGATGTCAAGAGTTGTTCGAGTTATAGGCCGATATCCCTGCTGAATGCTGACGTAAAATTATTCGCAAAGGTACTGGCAGAGAGGGTGAAACAGTTGTTGACAAAACTAATCCACCCAGATCAGACGGGATTTGTCCAAGGAAGAGAGGGGAGGGATAACGGAGTAAGAACTCTTCTGATACTTCAAAAAATGAAAGAGAGTGAGTCCCCAGGTCTACACCTGTCGATTGACGCTGAAAAAGCTTTCGACAGGGTAGACTGGGGACTCATGCTACAAACTTTAGAGAACATGGGGATGGGACAGAAGATGAGAGAGTGGATTAGGGCTTTATATCAATCCCCATCGGCAAGGATAAAAATAAATGGATGTCTCTCCCAAGCCTTTACGATGCAGAACGGTACAAGGCAGGGATGCCCCCTGTCGCCAATCCTGTTCATATTGTCTATAGAATCCTTATTAGCCAGGATCCGTAAATGCCAGGATATCAAAGGAGTTAAAATAGGAGAAGACGAACATAAACTATCCGCATATGCGGATGACGTCCTCTTCTATATAGTAAACCCTAAAACGTATATCCCGAAATTACTGAATATATGTAGACAGTACGGAGAAATCTCTAATTTCAAACTAGATATTACTAAAACGGAAATACTGAATGTAAATGTCAATAGGATAGATGAACGATTATTAAGAACAGAGTTTCAATTCCCATGGGTAAAGGAGCTTAAATACTTAGGGATCCGCCTAGCAAATTCAATTAAAAAGATCTACGAGATCAACTATATACCGCTATTAGACAAAATTAAATCTGAGATAAAAAGGGTAAAAAATAGACATATCTCATGGATAGGACGAATACATTTTTGTAAGATAGTTCTTCTACCAAAAATCCTGTATAGGTTCCAGATGATCCCATTGCTTTGCCAACATCTCTGTTTATAGTGCTCAAAAAATTGATTATGAATTATATTTGGAGAAATAAGAAACACAGAATCTCCCTTCAGATTCTAAAACAACCAAAAAATAAAGGGGGTCTCGCAGTACCGGTTATTAAAAAGTACTACGACGCAGTCGTCCTGTCAAGAGTAATAGAATGGGCTAGAGTTAATAAGGAAAAAAAGGTGGGTCAGTTTAGAAAATGCACTATCAAAGGTGAGACTAGAATGCATAATTTGGAACCTGCCACAATTTAGGGCAATGGGCACGAATACACATGAGATAACAAGTAATGCACTTAAAATATGGGACACAGTTTATAAAAAAACTGGGAAGGAATTTAACTCGCCCCTTATAGCACTGAAAAACAATGACTACTTTGCACCCGGGAAAACACAGGTGGGAGGAAATTGGATTAAGCACGAATCGGCACAACTAAAGGATATTATCACAAATGGACATTTAATAACACTACAGGAGTTAAAACAAAAAGAACATTTTATGGAAATAAATAACTGGAGGTATAAACAGCTAAGCAATTTTATCCAAAAATTACCACACCCATTGAGGTCTGGAGAACAGTTAACGGAAATGGAAAGATTATGTTCTACAGAAAGCACTAAAGGCAACATTTCCAAGCTTTATAGGATTTTGCTAGAGATGGATGAACAAGGGATACCTCCATTTATTAAAAAATGGGAGAAAGAATTGTGGTCACAGAGGGAAAAGGTCACAATTGAAAAAATGTTGAAACTGATACACAGCTCGGAGACAGACAGTAGAACGGCGGAAATGAACTTTAAATGCATAGTGGGATGGTACATAACACCTGATAAACTGAGCAAATTTAAAGTGGGGCAATCAGGAGATTGTTGGAGAGGCTGCAAGGCCCCAGGCACCATGACCCACATATGGTGAGAGTGAATTTAATGATTTGGTGGATAAAGAAAATCTCAAAATGTTGCACCTCATCCCGTATGAGTATAAACAAAGAGGAAAGGGTGGGTACCTATGGACCCTGGGATTATGCGTCGGTGCAAATAGAATGTGCTGAGACAAAGATTAAAATGATAGAAAACATTTTTTAATTCATACAGAAATATATATATATACATAAATCAAGAAACCATCTGAAGTCTTCCAAAATATCAAACTTCAACAAAGTGAGGAAGGTTCCATGTAGTTATATCTTACTCGCTCGACATGTTTCGCTCCGGGAGGAGCTTTTTCAGGAGCTTTTTCTAAAACAACTACACAGTATCTAAAAAATGAATAAACATACATATAGATGGTCAAAAAGATTTACAAAAAATCTAAATGTTGCAAATATTCTCAAAACGAAAACAATAGATATGCTAGATTGCATATGTAAGCAATGATTGGTGTCTTCAAAGAATTGTAATAAGTGAAAATTATTTAAGGAGTAATAATAACAAATTTCTAGATAAAAACGGATTGGAACAGCAGGGCTTACGCAAACAACATACCTCCTATAGTTATTAAAAATATATTGGTTGATAATGCTTGACAACCCTTCTGTTGGTAGAGACGGAGCCACATAGATTGTGTCACTACGGATGCCTAGTTTGGCCACGAACCATAAACTAGAGAAAGCCAATAATAATTAATTAAATAGATGAGACGATATATTTGAAAAAACCATTAGAAAAATACTGATAATAATATTATCAAAAGATCCTATACCTAGAGGTTGTGGGTCACAGGGGGGGTAAAAAATACCCAAGTTGAAGCAGAGATTGATACTGCTATCTTGGCAGGACAAATCCAAGGACAAATCCACCTTGTGGTTGGTGATGATATTCCACTTTGTGGTTAGTGCTGATACATCAATTGACCCCAAAATTAAGGTCAAAATATAATGACCAAATCTGTGGGAAAAGAATAAACAGAGAATATCTCTCAAAAAAAGGGGAGGTTGGTACTGTAAAGGGTACATGAATGTAATCTTAATAAAATACCATTTACTGATCCAAGAGGGCAGAGCTGCTTACCTGTGAATCGGATCAGGGCTGAGACATCCAAAGGGAGAGTCAGTGTGCTGCTGAGCCACGCATTTGGCAGCATCATACAGGGTTGTGCCTAAAGTAGCGGCTGTCACAGCCAGGCTTAATGTAGTACGTTGCGGATGACGTCAGCAACGACTCAACCGCGACGGGGACATGTGACTCGACCACGTCACTGAACCGCGCCAGTGACGATGACAGTGAGAGCAAGCCGGCGGATGGTGCGCGCATGTAGCGGTGCCTGAACAAGTCAAACGACGCTGACACGTCAGGAGGCGTGCGTCGCCATTTTGGATATGGGAAAAACAAGGTGAAATCCCATAGATGGCAGTGAGAGCACGGAAGGATGGAAAGGGGCTAAAAGATGAATGCTGAGAGCGGGATGGGGCCTGCTATAACTGAGGGGAGTGTCAGTGGGAGGACCGCTACCAAAAAGAAAAGACCCAGAGATTACTGTTCTGAAAGGTAGGGTCCCACGCGTCCCTATGGTTAGTTGACCAAACGGAGAAAAATAGCATCAAAGAAAAACACAATCCATCGGGCTCCTAAAGTGTACTGGTTATTAAGGTTAATAGTACCGTCATAAGGAAATAGTTTCGAGGAAGGAGGGGAAATTGCGCCATCTGCTGTCCAAAGCGTAGAAATTGTTAGCTCAATACCAATAATAACAAATAGTTCAATGATGATGCAAAGTATACAAATCCCTAGTTGGGATTTCAAAAAGCAGATTCCAAATCAAGAAATTGCAATACCAATAACAGCATAAATTTGGACAAGAAAAAAGAACACAGAAAGTAAGGAAAAATGAAGAAAAATAAATAAATACAGATTAATACTAGGTCAATCAATATAGATGGAATAGGATAAACTGAAAAATAATAAAAATTATAATAAAGAATACAATAAGAATTGAAATAATGGTATGAAATATTGAATATAGTGTATAATCATAAATGTAAATATGTCAAATATGAAAAGTAATAAAAACAAGAATAAATAAATATAATTATATGAAGAAAAAAGAAAAAGAAGGGAGAGAGAAGGGGAAAAGGATCCACGTACAATGAACTAGGACTTGAAAATATTCTGAGTATTATAAAAAGGGTTTAAAACTGAAGGCTTCATTTAAGCCAGGGAATTGTAATGCCGAAAGGGAATGGATCCACTTAGCTTCACGTTGGAGCAAAATCTTATCAAAATCGCCCCCTCTATCTCCAGGGGAGACATGCTCAAGGGCCCAGAATTTCATTTTATGACTATCGAAATTGTGATGTAGGCCTACATGGAGGCTGATGGGGCTTTCCATTTTTTTCTTATTGATAAGGCTTACATGGTCCCTTATCCTGAAATAAAAAGGTAGTTTCGTTTTGCCTACATAAAAGGAGCCACAATCACACATCATAATGTAGACAATGCCAACTGATTGACATGTCACTGATAGTGCCGATTTGTGGATGCGTCCATTTGGGAGCATCATTGAGGTGGCAGAAAAAATATAAGCACAAAAAGGGCACTTATGGCAGGGTCTAGTGCCTGTGGGTCCCTTTTTGAAGGGTTTGATGGGACAATGATGACTATGGACCAATTTGTCTCATAGTGATTGTGATCGTTTGAAAGTAATTTCTGGGTAGTCTTTGAGGTATTTCGACACCGGGTTGTCACTTAGAAGGAGATGCCAATGTTTGTGTAGAATACCTCTTAGTTGTTGATGTTGACCCGTGAAGCGAGTAATTATCCGTACTCTGTTTTAATTTTCTGATCGTAGAGAAGAGATTTACGATCCAGCTTCTTTGCTCGTGCATAGGCCCTTTTGAGGCACTTCTTGCCATATCCACGTTCTTGGAAGCGTTGTTGGAGGGCTTTGGCTTCAGTTTCAAAGCTTAGGTCATTACTGCAGTTTCTGCGTAACCGCAGATATTGGCCGTATGGTATGCCAGTTATTAGCGATTTGGGGTGCAAGCTGTCCGCATGCAGGAGTGAGTTACCCGCAAGGGGCTTGCGAAAAAGTGTCCACGTTGCCATTTGAATCCACAACAATTTTGATGTCCAAAAATTTGAGGTTGGTTTGGCTGGTTTCGAAAGTGAAGTTTAAATTAAAGTCGTTTGTTTTAAGACTTTCCATAAATTTGAGAAGATTGGGCTGAGTATCTGTCTATATAAAGAAAATATCATCTATATATCTTCTCCAAATGGGAATATGCTCCATGAAAATCTGCATATCCTCACGATGGAAGAGCTTTAGCTCCCACTCCCCCAGGTACAGGTTGGCATAGGTGGGGGCACATTTGGTCCCCATAGCCACACCCTGTACCTGGAGGTAGTGGGAGCCATTGAACATGAAAATGTTGTTTGATAAAGTAAAATCCAAGAGGTCAAGAATGAATTGATTGTAGGGTGAGGGGGTTTGGCCCTCTCCAGAGATGAAACCCTTTACTACATCAACCCCCTGAGCATGGGGGATAGAATTATATAGAGCCTCCACATCTAAAGAAACCAGCCATGCCCCGTGGGGGATATTAATACCATCAATGGCTTTTAGAAGGTCGCTGGTATCCTGGAGATATGATACCAGGTTAGTAAAATGAGTAAGAGTGCCCCAAAGTTAAAAAATATTGGGGGAAAATTCTGGAACTTATACAGGACATCACAAAGAAAGAAATTAAGTCAGATCCATGGGTGGTTCTCTTTCACGGAGGGGAAGAGGGGATCAAAAGATACAAGGAACCTCTTGTACCGCATCTATTGAATGCAAGAGGCTAATGCCGCGTACACACGTTTACTTATTGTGATGAAAAAAAACTACATTTTCAAAAACGTCATTTAAAATGATCGTGTGTGGGCAAAACGTTGTTTTATGTCTTCAAAAAAACGACCAAAAAAAATTTGAACATGCTTGAATTTTTTGTGTCGTTTTTCAAAATGTCATTTTTTTTTTTTTCATAAAAAGTGATCGTGTGTGGGCAAAACGACGTTGAAAACAACGTTTTTAAACCCGCGCATGCTCAGAAGAAAGTTATGAGACTGGAGCTTCAATGGAACAGAGTGCCGTCGAACGTGGTGTACACGGCATAATACCCAGGAAGTGGCAAGAGGCCGAGTGCCCCACCACCTGGGAATGGATAGATGCAGTTGAAGAGACCTACACAATGGAAGATCTAAGGGAAGGCATTGAGGGCAATAACATCAGCCAAAATAAGAAATGGGACAGCTGGAGAGCATTTAAGAGATCCTGGAGCTATGCTGAAAATGTAAGGGTAATATAGTCCCGAAGAGAAAGGCTCAGAGGAACTTGAGGGGACAAGGGGCAAAGTCAAGGTGAGAAAGGGGGAAAGAGGTGGGCGGGGGGGGGAGGGAAACAGGGAACAAGTGGAGGACCATAGGGATTTTAAGTAATGTGAAAAGTATGGAAAGGATGGAAAAAAAAATATATAATAACTAAAGATGATATAATAAAAGTTATCACTGATGATGCAAAGCCATAATAGAGACGCTAAGGGCAGGCTTGAAGGAAAAAATGAGCGTCCTACGTAAAATTTACGAAAACTCTATGAGGTGGAGTCTGAAGTGAAAAAAATAATAATAATACAATTCCAGGACAGTAAAAATGTCCAGCCTTGTAGTGTGTGGGGGAGGGGGGTGTGTGACCTCTTTCACTTACCTGATTCTAATCTCTTTTCCTTCACCCCAAAGCCATGACATCATCACATACCATAGAGGGACATTAACCCAGTATGGTATGATGGGAAGGCTAGCGTGTGACCACAGCTAGTAACTTAACACCCCTTTCACACTGGGGTATTTTTTCAGGCGTTTTAGCGCCTATAAAACGCCTGAAAAATGCCTCCTCAGTGAAAGCCTGAGTGCTTTTACACTGGGGCAGTGAGCTTGCAGGACGTTAGAAAAGGTCCTGCAAGCAGCATCTTTGGGGTGGTTTGGTAGTGCTGTATACACCGCTTTGAAAACCGCCACATGCTCATTGGAATGAATGGGCAGCATTGGCGAAGCGCCTGCAAAGCGCTTTGGCAGCGCCTCAACAGTTTTAACCCTTTCTTCAGCTGCTAGCGGGAATTAAAAATTCACCGCTCCTACAACGCCTCAAAGATGCAGCTCGCAATACTTTTTTAAATGTCCTGCCAGTGCACTGCTCCAGTGTGAAGGCCCTCTGGCTTTCACCCTGGAGTAAAAGGAGAGGCTCTTTCAGGGCGCTTTGCAGGCGCCCTGAAAATATATATTTATATATTAGGGATGTCCCGATACTGAGCATTTGCGCGAGTACTTGTACTCGCGCAAATGCTCCCGATGCTTCGGCGGATACTTTTTTTTTTTCACTCGGGCCAAGTGTGGGAGGCTAGCAAGCGGAGGGTGGACTGCAAGGGGTGGAGAGCGGGCTGAGAGGGGCCGGCTAGCAGGCGGAGGGTGGACTAAAAGGGGCGGAGAGGGGGTGGCTAGCTGGCAGAGAGCTGATAAGTTGGCGGAGAGGGGGCGGCTAGCAGGCGGAGAGCTGACTGAGTGGGCGGAGAGGGGGCGGCTAGCAGGCAGAGAGCTGACTGAGTGGGCGGAGAGCAGAGCAGTCCTCCGGTATGTATTGTAAAACATGCCACTACATACCACTAATGGAGGAGAGCTGCTCCCCCCATCTAGTTCATCAGCGCTCAGGAACATAACAGCTTTCATTTGAATAGCTGTGTGTTCCCCGCCGCGCCTCGTCGTGTATAGCCCCTCCCCCTTGTCCAGGGACTTTGATAGACAGATTACCTGTCCCAGGATTGGACAGGTGATCGGTCTATCAAATTGCCCGGACAAGGGGGAGGGGCTATACATGACGCACGGCGGGGAACACACAGCTATTTAAATTAAAGCTGTTATGTTCCCAAGCGCTAATGAACTAGGTAGCAGCGGGGGCTTTCTCTTAGGGGACACATGGCTGCATTAGAGACATGGCTGCATTAGGGACATGGCTGCATTAGGGACACAAGGCTGCATTTGGGGACAAGGCTGCATTTAAAAAAAAGTATCAGTAATCGGTATCGGCGAGTACATGAAAAAAAGTATCGGTACTTGTACTCGGTCCTAAAAAAGTGGTATCGGGACAACCCTAATATATATATATATGTGCACTTATGTGTGTTTGAGTTTTGGGGTGCACACCCTAATGCAATAGGCTGCGCATGCCTATGGTACACATATTTGATGCAGGCTAAGATAAGGGAGAATCCGCTCCAGATCAAGAGGTAGTGGAAAATAATATGTAGATCTATGACAGATGAGATTTGAAGGGAAGCGTGTAAATCACATTTGACAGTCTCACCTGCAAGTAATAATACATTGATACAGTTTTATATAATACACCAGGTCTACCGAACACCATATAAATTAAGTCTGATGGGGCGAGTACCAAATGCGGAGTGTGCAAGATGTTACCTGCCACGGGCTGATTTTGAGCATGTAATGTGGTCTTATCCGAGCGTTAATAGATATTGGAGGCAGGTCCTGGATATACTGTCAGAGGTGATGGGAGGAAGTGTTCCCCTCACCTTGGAAGTATGCCTTTTGGGACTAGTTGAGAATCACAGGTGGAATAGATACCCTAAGGCCTTTTTTGAACAGATCGATTTGAACAGATATGTCTGCTGGCATTTTGGTTTGCTCGTGTGTACACACGAGCAAACCAAAATCCCCGCCAGCAGACAGCGCGCTGACGTGGCGGTGACGTTGACGCCGCCACGTCACCGCACCAGGAAGTAAAACACTTCCGCGCATGCGTCGAAACCATTCGGCGAGTGTGCGAGAAGACATGTCTGCTGGTTAGCGTACTAACCAGCAGACATGTCGGGTGGACGGGTTCCCAGCCGACAGTTTTTAAAGCATGCTTTGAAATCTGTCGGGTGGCCAAATCCGTCTGTTTGCCCGTACACACGATCGAATCTGTCTGCTGAAGCGGTCTAGCAGACCGTTTCCAGCAGACAGATTTGATCTTGTGTACAAGGCCTTAGATTTGTCTACAAGAAACTTTATTTATAACATGCAAGCAAATTGTACTTGGATGGATGCAACAAATGCCTCCCTCAAAGGAACAATAGCTTGAAGTGGTAAACCAAATACTCCCATATGAGAAATTACTGTATGAGCATAGAGGAACACTTTATAAATATTACAGAATTTGGGAGTGGTGGAACTCAGCATTAACAATTGGTGGTGAATAAGTAGAAGAGGGGCATAGATAGAAGGGAATTCTGAGTATTAGAAGTCAATGAAAAAGGGGGGTAAGGTGGATCTGCAACTAGGGTAATGGGGTAGGGGCATTGTGAGTGGGGGAGAGAGAGGGAGGGAGGGAGTGGGGAGTGATCCCTGCAGCCCTTCAATCGCCACCAAAATTGCACATATTTTCTTTTGAAGCTTTTCTGCTCTTTGTGTTTCTTTTTTTCTTCAAGGTGAAATATAATGTATAATGAGTATTTCTTACTTGGATTATGAAAATGTATTTATGATATAAAAAAAGAAAAACAAAGAAATGTGATAGAACAGAACCTTGTAAATGCTATATATGAAAGAGAAAAAGAATGTATTTAAAAAAAAATAAGCAAAATCAAATGCACCATCCATTAGCATAAATGAATACACATAAAAATAAAAAACATAAACAATCATAAACAAATGTGTGCTTATAAACCTAGGTATGTGTGACAACTCTGTTAATGGGGATATAATGAATCCCAATCATCCAAGGTTAAAATTAATCTGTGTCATACATTAAACACAAGTGAAAATATAAAAGGTATATGTAAGCAATACTAGATGACAAAGTTCATAAACCTAATATGGTGAACAGTCTAAAATAAAGTGCATATTTTCTGTTGCAGGTACAAATAAGTCCCATCAAATAATCCAAAGTGACCAGTGCTTGTGCTGTATAGATATCCAGGTGACTTTCGTGCTCCCCCTTAGTGGTCCCCACTCACCAACTCCTATTACACCTCCAGGGGGGATTTGCATATAGGATACATATGTTGCTCAGCTGTTAGTGACTCCTCCGTTAGCGGCTCTAACCTATACAGAGTCAAAAACCCACCAGCTGCATCCAGATGCTAGTAAGTAGAATAAAAAATGTCAGAGAAGTTAATTACATGATAACAACTGAGTGGGGGACAAGCATCTATAGATCTTCCATCCATAAAGACTAAGTATTGTATCAGTATGGATAACACAGTGGAATGCTAAAGACGTCTACACAAACCCATGGTGGCCAATGATAGAGGCAGACCCTCCACATGAAAAACATTGAGAACATGACCACGTGAATAAGGGTACTGCCTACACCATATACCATGGAGGGTACACACATGAGCTACCTGTGTGGGACCCCTTTGACAACAGAGGTCCACCCCTGGAGATAAAAAGGTCCAGGAGAGGCCAGAGATGTCCCAGAGACCCACTCAGGGATTAGCTATAAAGACATTTAAATCTATATCTAGGTTAAGGCCCTTAGGGGCAAGGGAACCCAACCGGTATATCCAGCCTGTCTCATTCTGTGAGATTAAGGTCTTTTTGTTACTACCTTTCCAGTAGTCAAGGTCAATTCCATAGATTATAAGTCCAGTCAGGTCCCTTTTATGTACCTGATCAAAATGCCATGATACGTTATGCTTGGGGAACCATGAACTCTTTCCTGATGTTATTGATACAGTGCCTGCCGCCGAGAATGTGTTTTTAGCACGCCAGCATCGCGCTGAATCTCGGCGACAGGCTGCCGATATCTCGCACTCGCTGGAATAGTAAAAGCACATTCCAGCGAGTGCGTCATAGAAGCGACGGGGATCCGACGCGGATTCCCGCCAATTCTACACGTGGGCGGAGTTTGTTATGAATCCTGAAGGAGAAATCCCCGCCGGATCTTTAAAGAAAAATCCGGCATGGGTTCCCCCCTCAGGAGCATAACGGGCCCTTAGGTCTGTTATGGGTTGTAAGGAGACCCCCTACGCCGAAAAAACGGCGTGGGGGTCCCCCCACAATCCATAACAGACCCTTATCCAAAGCACGCCGGACGGTCAGGAAGGGAGTGGGGGCGAGCGAGCGCCCCCCCCCCTGAGCCGTACCGGGCAGCATGCCCTCAACATGGGGGGGTTAGGTGCTCTGGGGCAGGGGGCGCACTGCGGCCCCCCACCCCAGAGCACCCTGTCCCCATGTTGATGAGGACAGGGCCCCTTCCCGACAACCCTGGCCGTTGGTTGTCGGGGTATGCGGGCGGGAGGCTTATCGGAATCTGGAATCCCCCTTTAATAAGGGGGCCCCCAGATACCGGCCCCCCACCCTAAGTGAATGAGTATGGGGTACATTGTACCCCTACCCATTCACCTGCAAATAAAAAGTGTAAACACAAATAAACCACACAGGGTATTGAAATATTTTATTAGTTGGCCGCCGGGGGGGGGTGTGTATGATCGCTTTTATAAAAGCGCCCCCCTCCGGCGGGCTTCTGTGGGGGGTGGGTGCCGCCGTCTGGTTCTCTTCCGCCGCCGGGGGGGGCGCTTTGATAAAAGCGCCCACCACCCGGCGGGCTTCTTTCGACGTCTTCGGCGGCTGGGGGGTCTTCTCCCACTCTCCGGGGTCTTCTCCTGCTCTCCGGGGGTCTTCTCCGCTCTCCGGGGGTCTTCTCCGCTCTCCGGGGGTCTTCTTCTTCTTCAGGACTCGCCGCCGCTAACTTTGTGTGTTAGCTCAATTACTAGTGGCGGCGAGTCCCCTCCTCTGTGACGTCGTCTTCTTCTTCATCTCCAGATGTTGACGCGACGCTTCCTTCCGCTGTTATGCCGGGCGCGCGGCTCGCAGCGAGGTATATAGGCCTGTCTTGTGACGTCGCAGTCCCATCATGCTCCGGTAGGTAGCACGTGGTACCTACCGGAGCATGATGGCCACTCCCTTCCTGACCCGGCCGGCCGGCGTGCTTTGGATACGGGTCTGTTATGGATTGTGGGGGGACCCCCACGCCGTTTTTTCGGCGTAGGGGGTCTCCTTACAACCCATAACAGACCTAAGGGCCCGTTATGCTCCTGAGGGGGGAACCCATGCCGGATTTTTCTTTAAAAATCCGGCGGGGATTTCTCCTTCAGGATTCATAACAAACTCCGCCCACGTGTAGAATTGGCGGGAATCCGCGTCGGATCCCCGTCGCTTCTATGACGGCTTTGTCTCCATCGCGGCAAGCCAGCTCGGCGCTGGCTCCCGCGATGGGGCTCGTAGGTGGTCAATCTCGCCGAGAAAGGGAGCGAGATTGACACAATATCCCAGTCACCTACTGTATGCTCCCGTATTCTCACGTATGGGAGGGGGGGAAGTCTTACCCATGTACTGATGGTGGCAGGGGCATTCAATAACATTTGGACATGAGTACTATTGCATGTGATAAGTTCATTTATCTTGTATTCCCTGTGGTCAGTATTAGATTTAAATGTCTCTTTTCCTCGCCTGTTTTTTACTGACTCTGCAGGGCAGACATCTTTGGCATTTGTAAAAGCCTTATTTTTTTACTGGTTTTGGGGGGGGGGGGGGGTCAATTACATTGTGGACTAAATGGTTATGGAGTGTAGGTGCTCTCCTATATATAAACTTTGGTCTTTTAGGCAGGATTTGGGATAAAACTCGATCTTCCTTGAGTATGGGGCAATATTTTCTCAAAATATGTTCAAAGGCCTTGTATTCGTTAGTAAATCCTGTAATGAAAGCCTTATTATATTGGTTATCCTTCTTCCTTGTTTTCTTATTGAACAGAGCGTTTGTTTTTCCTGTGGAGGGTTTGCCTCTATCATTGGCCACCATGGGTTTATGTAGACGTCATTAGCATTCCACTGTGTTTTCCATACTGATACGATACTTAGTCCTTATGGATGGAGGATCTATAGATGAGTGTCTGCTTGTCCCCCACTCAGTTGTATGAGTTATCATGTAATTAATTTCTCAGACATTATATTCTTCTTACTAAGATCTGGATGCAGCTGGTGGGTTTTTGACATATGCGTATGGGTTAGGGTAAGCAATGTCTTTGTCGCTGTTCTGCATTCCACGCTGGAATGCATACGGTGACCTCGCACTGACGTCATTGCCCGGAGGTCTGTGCGTTCCAGTGTGGAACGCGGAAGTGCCATGCATAATCAGCGCTGTTCTCCACGCACCTGTCTTGCTCCTATATAATCATTGCGCTGCTGGTGTACGGCATTCCTTTATTGTCGGCCGTAGCCAGCCTGAACCCCAGTCAATGCTACCATCAAACTACAGCTTGTTAACCACTTTAGCCCCGGACCATATTGCTGTCCAAAGACCAGAGCACTTTTTGTGATTCGGCACTGCGTCGCTTTAACTGACAATTGCGCAGTCGTGCAACGTGGCTCCCAAAACAAAATTGGCGTCCTTTTTTTCCCACAAATAGAGCTTTCTTTTGGTGGTATTTGCTCATCTCTGCGGTTTTTATTTTTTGCGCTATAAACAAAAATAGAGCGACTATTTTGAAAAAAATTCAATATTTTTTACATTTTGCTATAATAAATATCCCCAAAAAAGATATAAAAAAACATTTTTTTTTCTCAGTTTAGGCCGATACGTATTCTTCTACATATTTTTCGTTAAAAAAAATCGCAATTAGCGTTTATTGATTGGTTTGCGCAAAATTTATAGCGTTTACAAAAAAGGGGGTAGTTTTATGGCATTTTTATTAATATTTTTTTTTTACTAGTAATGGCGGCGATCAGCGTTTTTTTTTCGGTACTGCGATATTATGGTGGACACATCGGACACTTTTGACACATTTTTGGGACCATTGGCATTTTTATAGCGATCAATGCTATAAAAATGCATTGGATTACTATAAAAATGCCATTGGCAGTGAAGGGGTTAACACTAGGGGGCGGGGAAGGGGTTAAGTGTGTTCCTATTTGTGTTCTAACTGTATGGGGGGGTGGACTCACTAGGGGGAATCACTGATCTTCCGTTCATACATTGTATGAACGGAAGATCAGCGTTTCCCCCGCTGACAGGAACGAGCGCTGTGTGTTTACACTCACAGCTCTCGTTCCCCGCTCTGTAACGAACGAGCGCGCGTGCGTGCCCGGCGGCGATTGCGCCCGCCGGGCACGCGCGCGGGACTCGGGGGAGAGCGGGGGGCACGTGCGTGGGCCGCCGGCGGCGCGCACGCGCCCCCTAGCGGCCGCGAAAGTCCCGACGTAGAGCTACGGGCTCTCGCCCAGGAGAGCCGACCTGCCGCCGTAGAACCACGGAGGCTGGTCGGCTAGTGGTTAATATTACCTAAAGAATTAAGCATTATCAAACCGGATCCACGCTACCATCAATACCTTGCTTGCTATGGGGACTCCCAAACCTATTTACCTGCAGGAGGCCCTCATTACCTCATTTCATTGCTGACAACAATACTCTGCTACTACTAAGGAGCCTCATTCTCTACAAATGGATACGTACCCTTACTACCATTCTTCAATGCTCTAGAATTACTTTGTTCTCATATTGTACATACTACCTATAGTATTTGAATCCTGCTCAAGTTTAAATTACCACCTTGCTTGGGATTAGCTACCGTGGATTCATATTACTATTGTGGGACTTTTCATACTAAATGTTCCTTGAATATTCATGAAGATTACAGCTTGATTATACGTTTTAGTCTATTTCTTAAAGGGACATACATTCCTAAACCATTTATATAATCATCAGCTGCCTCTCTCCAGCATATATTATCCTAATACAGTATTTTCTTATGCTACGTGCATGACATTTGTTAACTACAGAAAACTTGCTTTTGGCCTGTATATGAAACATGTTCGCATATACCTTTTAAATTAGGGGTTGTAGGTATGTAGTAATACCTCCTCCCTTAGTACCTCAATGCATTCCTTTCTGTGTGACAGATGATGTAGTGAACCCCAAACTCTTTTTCCTCAGATTAGAGTGACGCCTGGTGTTCAGTACTGAATGTCAAATTACATTGAGAAATGCATTGACCCCTTTAAAAATATTCTAACCGCAGTTGTGGTTCACTCACCGTAGTTTGTGACAGTTAGTAACCATCACTAGTACCTTGCACTCTTAGGCCTCATACACACGAGCAGACAGATTTGTTCAAATCTGTTTGTCCGACAGATTTGAACAAATCTGTCTGCTGGGATTTTGGTTTGCTCGCGTGTACACACGAGCAAACCAAAATCCCCGCCAGCAGACAGCGCACTGACATGTCGGTGACGTGGCGGTGACGTTGACGCTGCCACTTCACCGCACCAGGAAGTAAAACACTTCCGCGCATGCGTCGAAACCATTTGGCGCGTGTGTGAGAAGACATGTCTGCTGGTTAGCATACTAACCAGCAGACATGTCGGGCGGACGGGTTCCCAGCCGACAGATTTCAAAGCATGCTTTGAAATCTGTCGGGTGGCCAAATCCGTCTGTTAGCCCGTACACACGATCGAATTTGTCTGCTGAAACGGTCTAGCAGACCGTTTCCAGCAGACAGATTTGATCTTGTGTACGAGGCCTTAAGGGAGTTCTGGGGTGTCTTACAGCACTTACTATTTAGGGCTTCTCAGGGCCACTGAAATGTATATTACTCATTGGCCTTATCAGTATATACAACGACCCAACCCCGCACTAGAGACCATGCATTATGTGAGAGGCTATAGTTTTTAGCTGTGGGTCAGCTTCATCTCACTTTACCAGGTAATATCTGCATTGTAGGTTACGTGTGGGTAGGTGGTTGAATGGCATGGGATTCAATAACATTTAGCCACCTTACCACTAGAGGGAGGTGGGATATATCATCCCTTTTTAATTATATTTTTAATCTGATGTCATCCTACATAGAAAACATTGATTGTTATGCTATGGATTACTAGACAAATGGATGTATTAGCCTTCTTTTATTACCTACACTAGCTCCCTCTGTGTTAGGGTTGATTATATTTATAACAAATGTATTCTGTTCCGGGGTTATGCTAATTAGGCTACGGGCTAACCATACTTTTTTTTGTTTTACATGGGTCTTTATGCCTAGTATTGTTTACAAGCTAAACCTGCTCATTAGTGTAATTTTTAATGATGATTTTTTTTTATCCACTGATGAGGAAGGGGAGGGACCTGCATGGCCGCCCACCTTAAAAAAACATGTGGTGCACTAAGATGGCACCACCTCAGATGACGTTGATGACGAAACACATAAAGCGGAGACACGCACACACACACACACACACATCACTTACGGGTACAACAACTAGGCTGTCTGGAACGAAGGTGGAGCGGAAACAGCATCTACGGCTTTTAGCTTACTCGTTACCTTAGCAGCAGCTAATTCTGGCTAATGCTTGTTTTTTTTTTATAGTGCTAGAACATTGTTTTTAATTGTTTTATAATAAAAGCCAGTTTTTTTATTATTACACTAATGAGAGCCCATATCTCTTTTTTATGAGGATTTATTGATATAAGCGATAGGAGTACTGCCACATACTGAGACAGTAAAGAATATCACCAAGAAAGTCTTGAGGGAATCCGGCCCGAGAGAACAAACGGAGGAGCCACTAACAGCCAAGTCATTTTCAAACTTGCAGCTCAATTGCTAGCTACATGGGAACATTCTAATTTTTAACCTGTAAAAAACTCTCTGTCTGAACTTGTCAGGAAGGTAATCATTCTGGTGGCCAATACTTTGGCACAAATAATCCTCGGCTTGTAAATTGCCATTCTTGATTCTACATAAAAATAAAGCTGTCTTTAAAGGCCTTGGCTCATTTCAAATTAACCGGAACATTTCTTACCTCCCTTTCATCCCAACCCAAAACAGCCAAAAGAAGTGATTTTACATTGTTTAGATATAGTTTATCTTACTAAAGGGGTCTCAAAATGGTTAAACAATCTTTTGCTCTACTTTTGCTAGATGGGCCAGACTGGTTATTATTCAGGCTTAAAAGCAGGCGTTCCTCCTCTTCCAGTAATAGCACATTCTTAAGGGGGGAATAAGTGCTTCTTGGGCATGTCAACATCATGCTTTAGCTTCTCAGGTCTGTATTGGGCTACCTGGTCTTTGGTACATACTTTACAAAATTCTATAAGGTGGATGTTCAAGCATTGGCTGATGCAAGCATTGGACGTAAAGTACTTCAGGCAGCCTGGTAGTAGAACTTGTTCCCACCCCTCAAAGCATTAACTGGGGATATCCTAATGATAATGATTAGGAAACCCTGTGTCCTGGGATTTATAATAAAGAAAACTGAATTTTTGACTTACCAGTAAAAAAACATTTTTTTTAATGAAATACATTACAAGTCAAAATCCTGTTATATATTAAATCCTACTTTGCAAGTTTTCCACTGTGTTTAATTATGGGAAAGAGGACTATGAGAAAAAAATTGTCCTACAAAAGCAATTTTTCCTTTAACCACTTCCATACTGGGCACTTAAACACCCCTCCTGCCCAGAGCAATTTTCAGCTTTCAGCGCTCTCCCACTTTGAATGACAATTACTCAGTCATGCAACACTGTATCCGAATGATTTTTTTTGTTCTTTTTTTCATACAAACAGAGCTTTCTTTTGGTGGTATTTGATCACCTTTGGGTTTTTTATTTTTTGCGCTATTAATGAAAAAAGACGGAAAATTTGGAAAAAAATGATTTTTTTCTTAGTTTCTGTGATAAAATTTTGCAAATGATTAATTTTTCTTCATAAATGTTGCCCAAAATTTATACTGCTACATGTCTTTGATAAAAATAACTCAACATTTTTGGAAATTATTTGGTCTGTGTGAAAGTTTTAGAGTCTACAAACTATAGTGCAAATCATAAAAATATATCACATCTGATCACACCTGATGTATTGAAGGCCTATCCCATTTCTTGAGACCCTAACAAGCCAGGAAAGTACAAATGCCCCCAAATAACCACTTTTTAGAAAGTAGACATTCCAAGGTATTTATTAATGGGCATGGTGAGTTATTTGAAGTTGTAATTTTTTCCCACAATACTTTGCAAAATTAAGATTTTTATTTTTTATTTAAAAATGTTCTCAACATTTTCATTGTAATAGCTTATTTCTCTCACATGGCATGTGCATACCACAAATGACACCCCAAAATACATTCCGCTACTCCTCCTGAGTAAAACGATACCCCATGTGTGAGACTTTTTCACTGTCTGGCCACATACGGAGGCCCAACATGCAGGAAGCGCCATCAGGGGTTTTAGGAGCATAAATTGCACATCTAACTAGTTGACTACCTATTACATTTTTGAAGGCCCTGGAACACCAGGACAATGGAATTACCCACAAAATGACCCCATTTTGGAAAGCTAACACCCCAACGTATAATCAATGAGGCATAATTAGTCTTTTGAACGGTTTATTTGTTTCCAGCAGTTTTTGGAAAATGTGGAAAAAAAATGAAAACGCATATTTTTTTTACACAAAGTTGTCGGTTTCTAAGATATTTCCAACACATAGCATTTAGATAGCAAAAATTACACCCCAAAATACATTCTGCTACTCCTTCTGAGTACAGCGATACCACATGTGTGAGACTTCTACACAGCCTGACCACATACAGAGATCCAACATGCAAGGAACAACGTCAGGTGTTCCAGAGACACATAGCATGCACATACCAAGAATTACACCCCAAAATACATTATGCTGAGCAAAGTGTAAACAAAAGATTACCTGTGGTAATAGTAGCGCAGTTCTACACAGCAGGATAGCACTGGTCCAGGCAGCAGGCAGGGACTTGGTCAGCAACGGCATACACAAGTAGTCAGTTCATGCAACCGGCAAAGGCATGATGGCATAGGTCCTACAGGTAACAGGCAGAAGTAGGGCCTCGTTTAGGACAGAATGGGGACAGGGGTAGAGGCTTCTCCCACCCAAATCTCTTTGAAGCCTCCGGGCAACCAGACCCTAATCTAGGATGAGAAAACAAAAAAAATGTTTTTCTTCATCTACAAAAACTGTTCTGGAGCCCCTCACATATGTGAGACATCTGTGTTAAATCCCACTAGTCCAGTAGCAGGGTACAAGATCAGTCCAAGGGGCAGGCAAAAGGCATGGTCAAACAGTCCGAGGTCAGTTCCAGATCAGGCAGAGGCATTACAGAATCGTTAGGCAGAAGAATGGTCAAAAAACAAGCCGGGGTCAGTTCCAGATCAGGCAGAGTTATTACAAAATCATTAGGCAGAATCGTGGTCAAAAAACAAGCCGGGGTCAGTTACAGAGCAGACAGTGGCATAAGGGGTGTGAAGGTGTGTGAAGGCAGGAACGGATGATTAATAATTTAGTTTGGTATGGTAAAGCCGAAAACAGTCAATTAGACAGAGGCCAGGCTGTGAAGGGCAATCGGCACACTGGAAAGATGTGTCTCGTCTGATTCCTTGACTGGTACACACCTTGCATCTTTTTTGACGTCGTCGGCCTGTTTCTGTGGGAGGGACTCTACCGGGAAAATGACGCTCGACGAGACGACTTAAAACGTCAGATCGGATATTTTGGGGTGGGCCGTTCGGGAAAATAAGGGCAGTGATAAGGTCCTCTTGGTAGCCAAGGAAGCGTTTGGGGTTTTGGGTGGAGTTGCAGTATATTACATAAGAGTTGTATATGGCCAATTGAAAAAAATAAATGGCAACTTTTTTGTACCAATGGTACGTCCGCCTTGTGGCAAGATAGGGTTCAAGCATCTGGTCATTGAAGTCGACCCCCCCCATAAACAAATTATAGTCCTGGATGCATGTTGGCTTTCGAATGACGGTGCCACGCCTTCTGCGGGTTTCAACGACGGTGTCATTGTGGATGGTGGATAGCATGTAAACATCCCTTCTGTCCTTCCACTTCACTGCCAGGACCTCCTTATTTCGCAGACTTGCCGATTCTCCACTTTTAAGCTTCTTATTCATGAGACTTTGAGGAAAGCCTTTCCGATTATTCCTGATGGTGCCACATGCTGGCGTCTTCTTCCGGTGCAGGTTGTGGAACAGGGGAAGGGAGGTATAGAAGTTATCCACGTATAGATGGTATCCCTTTTCCAATAGAGGGGTGATGAGGTCCCAAACAATTTTGCCACTTGAACCCAAGTAGTCTGGGCAATTAGGGGGATTCAGTTGGGTGTCCTTGCCTTCGTACACTCTGAAGGCATACAAGTATCCTGTGACTCGGTCACACAATTTGTATATCTTCACGCCATAGCGGGCTCTTTTGCTGGGGATGAATTGTTTTATTTGAAGCCTGCCAGTGAATTTCACAAGGGACTCATCCACACAGATGTGTTGGTCCGGGGTATACAATTGGGGGAATTTTTCAGAAAAATAAGTCAGTAAGGGCCGAATTTTAAAAAGTCTGTCGTGATTTGGGTGATTTCGGGGATGGCACTGGGTGTTATCGTTAAAATGTAGAAATCTCATGATGGCATAGTATCGGGATCTGGGCATTATGCTGGAGAAGATTGGCATGTGATAAATTGGGTTTTTGGACCAAAAGGCACGTGAAGAATTTTTTGGGTTGAGTCCCATACATAATGTGAGGCCTAAAAAAAATTTCAACTCCTCCACCGTAAGGTCTCTTCACTGGAAGGGACGGGCATGATAGGATGTGGGATTTCTTTCAATAAATTGTTGTGCAAATAGGTTGCACTGGGCCACAATTTCAGATAGCATGTCCTCTGTGAACATCAGGTTGAAAAAATCGATCGGGGAAAAATTCTCCGTGTCCACTTGGACTCCTGGCTGGGCCGTGAAAGGGGGAATATTGGCTTCCCCGGAATTTGGAGGAAGCCACAAAGGGTTCTGAAGGGCATAGGGAAGGCCGGCATGGGTCTTTGGCCTTTCTTGCCGAGGCACTGCGGTGCTGGTGGAAGGCACTGCGGTGCTGGTGGAAGGCACTGCGGTGCTGGTAGAAGGCACTGCGGTGCTGGTGGAAGGCACTGCAGTGCTGGTGGATGGCACTGCAGTGCTGGTGGATGGCACTGCCTCCTGACCAGAACGCCTTCGTTTAGCGGGCCGGCTATCTTCCTCCTCGGAGTCACTCAGTGTTCCACTACTGAGGGCTGGCTCATAGTTGACGTCCGACTCAGAAGAAAAATTGGAAGTGGAGTTTGAACGAGAGAGGTCCATGTTGCTCTCATCGGGCGCAGAAATAATTTGGAATGCCTCCTCTAGTGAATAGGATTTTTTTGACATGTTTTGGCGGAGCAGATGGGCACGGATTGGCACAGGTGGGCACCGATTGGCGGCACAGGTGAGCACTGATTGGCAGCACAGGTGAGCACTGATTGGCGGCACAGGTGAGCACTGATTGGCGGCACAACACAGGTGGGCACTGATTGGCGGCACAACACAGGTGGGCACTGATTGGCGGCACAGGTGAGCACTGATTGGCGGCACAGGTGAGCACTGATTGGCGGCACAGGTGGGCACTGTATTGGCACAGGTGGGCACTGTATTGGCACAGGTGGGCACTGTATTGGCACAGGTGGCAACTGTATGGGCACAGGTGGCACTGTATGGGCACAGGTGGCACTGTATGGGCACAGATGTGACACTGTATGGGCACAGATGTGACACTGTATGGGCACAGATGTGACACTGTATGGGCACTGTATGGGCACTGAGGTGGCACTGTATGGGCACTATATTGGGCACTGTATGGGCAGTGGTGGCACTGTATAGGCGAGATCTTCGAGATCACTGACTCACAGAACGTTCTCCCTTCTCACACGCTGTCTCTGTGTGAGGAGGGAGAAGCGGCGATGAGAGATAATCTCATTTGTTTACATTTGAGATCATCTCTCATTCGTCCTCAGATCGCATCTGAACGGCCACTCCGATTGGCCGTTCAAGGCGATCTGTGATTGGCTGTGTCCAAGGGACACGACCAGCAACAGAATTTCCCCGATGCGCGCTCCAGAGCGCGCGCAGGGAACCAGGAAGCAACTGCCGTCAAATGACGGCATGTTGGAAATTGAGGTCCGCGCCGTTGCCGTCACTCGGCGATAGCGCGGGCCTCAAGTGGTTAAAGAGAATGCTCTTTTTCGCATACTACTGTTATATTCCTATTGCATGCTTATTTGTGCTTTTATTCCCTACATCTATATTGCTATTGTTATGCTTTAACTACAGGGGTCTTGTCATTGTATAATTATCTTTAACACATTTTATGTACAACATGCAGGTTTAATGAAGAAAATATAAGTGAAAGATAAAAACCGTTACAATTTATTTTTATTTTATATGGCTGTTTTGTCACTGGTTATCACATTATAACAATGTGGAGAAAAGAATAGGCTTTTAAAGGTTTACTTTTCTAAATCATTATCTTTAGCTGGGTATGAAGGTCAAGTGGGCTAATTAGTCAAGAAAATGTCAGCAAAAATTACAGTCTTGCTGAAAAGTCGAGGGAAAGCGTTTATAAGTTCTTCTACCACTGTTGATTAACATATTACTATTTTAGGGAATAATTAGTTGATCTGAAGCTCTTAAAGGCTGGAAGTAGCCATAGACGGTCTCATTCTTGGCCAGTCAGATATGCAATCATAGATGTACTTTAGTAAATTTAAATAATTTGCAGCTTACCAATTATTTGTGGTGGCTGCATTGGTTTTCTTTTTTCTTTTTTTCCTTTATTTTCACTTGATGATCCAGCCATTAAACCTGTTTTGTCCAGCCTACTTTAACAGACCAAGCTGTCCAGACAGAGTATCAGTTAGAGGTTTAACACTAACCATTTAACATTGACAGGGGCACATTTAATGGCCAGTATTTATTCATGTATGTAAAACTTTTATTCCAAAAAGGGAAAAAATGTTTGCTTTAACTGCCCATAAAGTGTTAGCTGGAGTTAAGTTTCAACTTGTTACTAAAGTTGATCTAAATCTTCTTGTCTAACACTATTCTCTACCAAGATTGATAATGCTGCTTTACTACTTCATCCAGCATGCTGACACCCTAAGGCCTAAATTCACACTTGTGCAGGTTGCAGTTTGCATATTGTAGGTGTATTTTGCATTTTTTAATATACCGTATATACTCGAGTATAAGCCGACCCAAATATATGCCAAGGCACCTAATTTTACCACAAAAAAAATGGGAAAACGTATTGACCCGAGTATTGACCCGAGTATATGCCTAGGATGTCCATCTGCATGCCTCGCTGTGCCTCACTTTGCCTCACTGTGTCCATGTGCATGCCTCACTGTGCCCATGCCTCACTGTGCCCAGGCCTTGCTGTGTCCATGACTAGACTGACATTTAACATGGGAGTCTATGGAAGGGGTGCCCGAATTTGAAAAATCGGTGCTCCCTGGCCGTAGGTCCCCCAGACAACAACATTTGCACACTTGTAGAGGAAGAGTGGGGCTATATATGTGCCATGTTTGTACTGCTTATACTCGAGTATATACGGTACATCTTTAAGCCATTGCAGTCTTTAGAACCAAAAACCAGACAAAAACCCAGGCCCTTTCCATAAAATGCATAGAAATGAACTATAACCATAGAAAACCATGTTAAATGGACTGTAGTGTCATTCTGCAAAACTGTAAATGCACTAAAAATGCATAGGTGTGTACCAGGCATAAGACAGGATAATGTTTAGTAAGTGGATTTCCAAGTATAAAAAGGGGAAAATAAAGCATAAAAACCACAACCACAACCCTGCCCCCTATGTAAATAAGTATGGGGTACATTGTACCTATACTCATTCACCAAAAAAGCGTGAAAGAAAGACAGTTTTTGACAGTTGCTTTATTACAAAAAAAGCAAAAAACAAAATCAATTTCCCCTGAAGTAAATCCAGCGTCAATAACGATGAACGCCAATGACCCAAAAAAAAGAAAAGAGGTCTGCATCTGACGAAGGCTTCTGCCCTCTGACAGCTCTGCCATTTGACAGTTATTAAATAACTAGACATGTGCACAGAATTTTTTTTCGTTTTTTTTGTTCCGTTTCGTATGGTCCCTTCGGTTCGTTTCCGTTCGTTTTTCGTACGACGCCCGTTTTCCCATTCGTTCCCGTTCGTTTTTCGTACAACGCGATTTTTCCGTATTCCGATCGTTTCGTATTTCCCTTACCGTTTTATTTTCGTACATGCGGGATGGTTCGTTATTCTGTTTAATTCATGTTCGTTACTTGTTAGACAATAATTTTCGTGAATTTTCGTCAATGATTTGCATTCTGTGTATCTTGAATGCTTTTTCTTTTATTTTCAGTCGTATGTTCATTGTTCAATGACATCTATAACAAAAGAATTTCATTTTGTATATTGTATTGAATTCCTTTTTTCTGTTCGTATTGTGTATTCAAAATACTGAATGCAAATCTTTTGTTATAGGTGTCATATCAACATACGAAAATAACAAAAGAAAACGGATTCAAATGCAAATCTTTTGTTATAGATGTAATTATCGTTTTTTTGAATGGTCAGTGAGTTAGTGAGTGAAGCAGCTTCTCTTTTGTGCTGAGTACACTAGTACAGTGAGAGTAGTACAGTAAAGCCAAATAAACTTTTCTGTTGATTTTCATCTGAAGGGAGATCAGGTTGCAGTTTGCATATTGTAGGTGTATTTTGCATTTTTTAATATACCGTATATACTCGAGTATAAGCCGACCCAAATATATGCCAAGGCACCTAATTTTACCACAAAAAAAATGGGAAAACGTATTGACCCGAGTATTGACCCGAGTATATGCCTAGGATGTCCATCTGCATGCCTCGCTGTGCCTCACTTTGCCTCACTGTGTCCATGTGCATGCCTCACTGTGCCCATGCCTCACTGTGCCCAGGCCTTGCTGTGTCCATGACTAGACTGACATTTAACATGGGAGTCTATGGAAGGGGTGCCCGAATTTGAAAAATCGGTGCTCCCTGGCCGTAGCTCCCCCAGACAACAACATTTGCACACTTGTAGAGGAAGAGTGGGGCTATATATGTGCCATGTTTGTACTGCTTATACTCGAGTATATACGGTACATCTTTAAGCCATTGCAGTCTTTAGAACCAAAAACCAGACAAAAACCCAGGCCCTTTCCATAAAATGCATAGAAATGAACTATAACCATAGAAAACCATGTTAAATGGACTGTAGTGTCATTCTGCAAAACTGTAAATGCACTAAAAATGCATAGGTGTGTACCAGGCATAAGACAGGATAATGTTTAGTAAGTGGATTTCCAAGTATAAAAAGGGGGAAAATAAAGCATAAAAACCACAACCACAACCCTGCCCCCTATGTAAATAAGTATGGGGTACATTGTACCTATACTCATTCACCAAAAAAGCGTGAAAGAAAGACAGTTTTTGACAGTTGCTTTATTACAAAAAAAGCAAAAAACAAAATCAATTTCCCCTGAAGTAAATCCAGCGTCAATAACGATGAACGCCAATGACCCAAAAAAAAGAAAAGAGGTCTGCATCTGACGAAGGCTTCTGCCCTCTGACAGCTCTGCCATTTGACAGTTATTAAATAACTAGACATGTGCACAGAATTTTTTTTTTGTTCCGTTTCGTATGGTCCCTTCGGTTCGTTTCCGTTCGTTTTTCGTACGACGCCCGTTTTCCCATTCGTTCCCGTTCGTTTTTCGTACAACGCGATTTTTCCGTATTCCGATCGTTTCGTATTTCCCTTACCGTTTTATTTTCGTACATGCGGGATGGTTCGTTATTCTGTTTAATTCATGTTCGTTACTTGTTAGACAATAATTTTCGTGAATTTTCGTCAATGATTTGCATTCTGTGTATCTTGAATGCTTTTTCTTTTATTTTCAGTCGTATGTTCATTGTTCAATGACATCTATAACAAAAGAATTTCATTTTGTATATTGTATTGAATTCCTTTTTTTCTGTTCGTATTGTGTATTCAAAATACTGAATGCAAATCTTTTGTTATAGGTGTCATATCAACATACGAAAATAACAAAAGAAAACGGATTCAAATGCAAATCTTTTGTTATAGATGTAATTATCGTTTTTTTGAATGGTCAGTGAGTTAGTGAGTGAAGCAGCTTCTCTTTTGTGCTGAGTACACTAGTACAGTGAGAGTAGTACAGTAAAGCCAAATAAACTTTTCTGTTGATTTTCATCTGAAGGGAGATCAGGTTGCAGTTTGCATATTGTAGGTGTATTTTGCATTTTTTAATATACCGTATATACTCGAGTATAAGCCGACCCAAATATATGCCAAGGCACCTAATTTTACCACAAAAAAAATGGGAAAACGTATTGACCCGAGTATTGACCCGAGTATATGCCTAGGATGTCCATCTGCATGCCTCGCTGTGCCTCACTTTGCCTCACTGTGTCCATGTGCATGCCTCACTGTGCCCATGCCTCACTGTGCCCAGGCCTTGCTGTGTCCATGACTAGACTGACATTTAACATGGGAGTCTATGGAAGGGGTGCCCGAATTTGAAAAATCGGTGCTCCCTGGCCGTAGGTCCCCCAGACAACAACATTTGCACACTTGTAGAGGAAGAGTGGGGCTATATATGTGCCATGTTTGTACTGCTTATACTCGAGTATATACGGTACATCTTTAAGCCATTGCAGTCTTTAGAACCAAAAACCAGACAAAAACCCAGGCCCTTTCCATAAAATGCATAGAAATGAACTATAACCATAGAAAACCATGTTAAATGGACTGTAGTGTCATTCTGCAAAACTGTAAATGCACTAAAAATGCATAGGTGTGTACCAGGCATAAGACAGGATAATGTTTAGTAAGTGGATTTCCAAGTATAAAAAGGGGGAAAATAAAGCATAAAAACCACAACCACAACCCTGCCCCCTATGTAAATAAGTATGGGGTACATTGTACCTATACTCATTCACCAAAAAAGCGTGAAAGAAAGACAGTTTTTGACAGTTGCTTTATTACAAAAAAAGCAAAAAACAAAATCAATTTCCCCTGAAGTAAATCCAGCGTCAATAACGATGAACGCCAATGACCCAAAAAAAAGAAAAGAGGTCTGCATCTGACGAAGGCTTCTGCCCTCTGACAGCTCTGCCATTTGACAGTTATTAAATAACTAGACATGTGCACAGAATTTTTTTTTCGTTTTTTTTGTTCCGTTTCGTATGGTCCCTTCGGTTCGTTTCCGTTCGTTTTTTCGTACGACGCCCGTTTTCCCATTCGTTCCCGTTCGTTTTTCGTACAACGCGATTTTTCCGTATTCCGATCGTTTCGTATTTCCCTTACCGTTTTATTTTCGTACATGCGGGATGGTTCGTTATTCTGTTTAATTCATGTTCGTTACTTGTTAGACAATAATTTTCGTGAATTTTCGTCAATGATTTGCATTCTGTGTATCTTGAATGCTTTTTCTTTTATTTTCAGTCGTATGTTCATTGTTCAATGACATCTATAACAAAAGAATTTCATTTTGTATATTGTATTGAATTCCTTTTTTCTGTTCGTATTGTGTATTCAAAATACTGAATGCAAATCTTTTGTTATAGGTGTCATATCAACATACGAAAATAACAAAAGAAAACGGATTCAAATGCAAATCTTTTGTTATAGATGTAATTATCGTTTTTTTGAATGGTCAGTGAGTTAGTGAGTGAAGCAGCTTCTCTTTTGTGCTGAGTACACTAGTACAGTGAGAGTAGTACAGTAAAGCCAAATAAACTTTTCTGTTGATTTTCATCTGAAGGGAGATCAGTTGGCCAGACATTTGAACCCAAAAATGGTTTTCTGATGCAGTTTAAAAACGAACAAATTTTCTGAGAACGATCGGAAAATTATCGTTTTTATGTTTGTTGTTAAAACAGTCTGACCAAGTGTATGGGGTTTAACAATAGTTAATATGGATAAGCCGCGTTTTGAAAGTGCCGCGAATCCCGCGATATATTTATGAAAGTATAAAATGACGAAGATCCTTTTTCTGTTCATATTATCAAACACATGTTAATATGAACAATTGAACATGTGACTGAAAATATGAACAGAAAAATTCTCTGAAAATTTGTTTGTTTTTAAACTGCATCAGAAAACCATTTTTGGGTTCAAAAGTCTGGCCAACTGATCTCCCTTCAGATGAAAATCAACAGAAAAGTTTATTTGGCTTTACTGTACTACTCTCACTGTACTAGTGTACTCAGCACAAAAGAGAAGCTGCTTCACTCACTAACTCACTGGCCATTCAAAAAAACGATAATTACATCTATAACAAAAGATTTGCATTTGAATCTGTTTTCTTTTGTTATTTTCGTATGTTGATATGACACCTATAACAAAAGATTTGCATTCAATATTTTGAATACACTATACGAACAGAAAAAAGGAATTCAATACATAATGAAATTCTTTTGTTATAGATGTCATTGAACAATGAACATATGACTGAAAACGAACACAAAACGGATTCAAGCAAAATACAGAATGCAAATATTTTGTTATAGATTTAATTTTTGTTCTTTTGCCGTTTTCGTTTTGTCGTTTATTTCCGTCGGATCGTTCGTTCGTATTTGCGGTCGTTCGTTACGCGGCTCATCTGTAATCCCGTAGTTTTCGTATTTTGGTGCTTTAACGTCTTCGTAGGTACACATTATCCCGCGGGTACGAAAATGAACATTTTCGTCCGAAAATAACATTCGTACGAACGGGAATGCACATATCTATAAATAACTAAGGGACGGGTCTTCCTGATGATGTAACTGGGTGACCACACTTCCTCAACCCAGCATGTCCCGCATATACGCTGCTCAAAAAAATTAAAGGAACACTTTTGAATCAGAACTCTTGGATTATTGATCTGGTCAGTTAAGTAGCATAGGGGAGGTTTGTATACAGAGGGGGCTGTTAATCAGTTTCAGCTGATTTGCTGTTAATTGGAATTAACAACAGGTGCACTAGATGCACAACAATGAGACAACCTTCAAAACAGGAATGTTTTTTCAAGTGGAGGTGTCTGACATTTTTTTCCCTACTCATGTTTTCTGACTGTTTTTCACTAGTTTTGCATTTGGCTAGGGTCACTGTCACTACTGGTAGCACGAGGCGATACTTGGACCCTATAAAGGTTGCACAGGCATGTCCAACTCCTCCAGGATGGCACATCAATACATGTCATTGCCAGAAGGTTTGCCGTGTCTCCCAGCACAGTCTTAAGAGCATGTAGGAGATTCCAGGAGACAGGCAGTTACTCTAGGAGTGCTGGAAAGTACCGTCGAAGGTCCTTAACCCATCAGCAGGACCGGTATCTGCTCTTTTGTGCAAGGAGGAACAGGATGAGCACTGCCAGAGCCCTACAAAATGACCTCCAGCAGGCCACTGGTGTGAATGTCTCTGACCAAACAATCATAAACAGACTTCATGGGGGTGGTCTGAGGGCCAACGTCTTCTAGTGTCCTCTGTGCTCACTGCCAGGCACTGTGGAGTTGATTGGAATTTTCCATTGAACACCAGAATTTGCAGGTCTGCCCCTGATGCCCCATGCTTTTCACAGATGAGAGCAGGTTCACCCTGAGCATATGTGACAGACATGAAAGGGTCTGGAGAATTTTATTCTGCCTATAACATCATTCAGCATGACCGATTTGGTGGTGGGTCAGTTATGGTCTGGGGAGGCATATCCATGGACGAACGCACAAACCTCTACAGGCTACACAATGGCACCCTGACTGCCATTAGGTATCGGGATAAAATCCTTGGACCCATTGTCAGAGCCTATGCTGGTGCAGTGAGTCCTGGGTTCCTCCTGGTGCACGACAATGCCCGGCCTCATGTGGCCAAAACATGCAGCCAGTTCCTGGAGGATGAAGAAATTGATACAATTGAATGGCCCCCATGCTCACCTGACCTAAATCCAAAAGAACACCTCTGGGACATTATGTTTCGGTCCATCCGGTGCCACCAGGTTGCACCTCAGTCTGTTCAGGAGCTCAGTGATGCTCTGGTCCAGATCTGTGAGGAAATACCCCAGGACACCATCCGTCGTCTCATTAGGAGCATGCCCTGATGTTGTCAGGCATGCATTCAAGGAACTTGGGGACCATACTAACTACTAAGGACCATTTTGAGTTGTTGCAATGAAATTTCAGCAAAATGGACTAGCTTGCTGCATAATTTTTTCACTTTGATATTCAGGGTGTCTTTAAATTCAGCCCTCTGTAGGTGGATACTATTTCCATCAAATTATGTGCCATCTGTTGTGCTTTCTTAAGGTAATTTATAACCCGCACAGTATTATTATTTTGAATTATTTGATAACAAAGACATTTTTAAATACAAGTCAATTTATATGACATAGTCTATATTATGAAACGTATTCACGGAGACGTATAATCATACAAAATAGCTAATTTATTGGTAGACAAAAATATGGATATTTACATGAAATTAGAATACCAGTTGCGTTACATGAACGACTTGCAATTCAGTAAAAATACCCCCAAAATGGACATGCAATACCTTTGATCAGTGTGTCATGGTAAGTTCTCAAAATAACTTTATACAAAAAGACAATGAGACAAAAGCGTCTCTTTCATATATCAACCGTTACTATACTGCAGGTAAGTAAACGGCTAACAAAGAGAAATATATTGGGCGTCTTTGTTCTGTCAGTACAATTGTAACTATGTAAAAATAAAATAATAAAAATTGTACTCTTTAAGGAAAAATTTACCAGTTATCGGTTATGAGAACAGACCATGATTACACAATATTCAACTTCAATATTCCTAGGGAACAACAATATATTTCTGATAAAATAAAAATGGCATAATTACCGATTCCAAAATGGCTATTTGCAGATGACCAAAGTTAAAATGCAGTGGCTTCCTATGGTCCCTCATGGGATAACAATATTGCTTCATTCATCGTCCTAACGTGCCCCTCCCCCTACGGACGGGGTCTTCTTACTTCTTTAGCTCATTGATCAATTTCCCATTTCATTTTTTCTGATCTCTTGCCTCCTGATCTTGATTATCTTTCTCCCTACTCTTATGGGTTTGTCCTCTTTATATCAATCAGAACAATTGGACTATAAAGGTTATACTAAGTTCTGCCCATCTGACAGCTGTCCTTAATTCATTGGCCCCTGGTCTCTATGGGAGTTCCTGTCAAGATGTGTCTGGTTCCTATTGGCTGGTGATTTAATCCTTGACTTGTTCTCTGAGCTTTGAAAACCTCAAGTAATATCACTTCCAACCACTAGATGTCTGACCTTTATTGTGAGATTATCTATACGATAATATTTATATCATTGGGGAGACTTATCTTATTATTATTAGCTTATTTTTATTGGTAACTTCTATATATATCTCTGGTAACTTTATATTTCATTAGATCCAATTAGTATATCTTTGATCCCTACATAACATGCTTCCATATCTCTTTATAAACGTATATTCCCCAAAAACATTCTTCTAAGCATGCATAAGCTTATATCTCATAATCAATGCCAAATAATTTTCAATGTAGATACATGAATCATTTTGATATGTGTTTGGTGAATTTGTGTTATAGGTTCATTCACATTTTTATAACCACGATTTGATATCTTTCATAATGTGGGTTAGTTTCTTTAACGCTTCTATAAAAAAACTAATTTCTCATAGATCTTATTTCTTCTACAAAGTTCTACATTAGCATATGAGATGATCATCTTTTTCCTCTGTCCTAATATGTCATTGATAATCTAAACATTAATTTTCATGTCGACTTTAAAACATATTTTTTTTTATATCACGTGTCTTTTAAGAGAATCAAATTTGTACATTGGTTTGTGAGGATTGAACTTTAAACTGTCTCTTAACGAAGGCAGGATTATAGCTCAGCTGTGTCCATTCAAGGACAACATTGTCCATTGTTCTAGGACGGGTAAGTCAACATTCTGATCCAGGAAGGCTACCCTTGTCAATGGATTTATCTCTTCACTTGAAACCAGTTCACACATCTTGTTTGGTGAGCAAACCCTTATCATTGTTCCATGCTTTCACCCGAGCTTGTAAATGTTACAGATAGTTGATGTATTGGGGCTTTGTACATACTGTATGAGCCAAATGTGTTCCTTTTTTACTGACTGAATGACTTCCATATATAATCGTTCACATCAATTCTGAGGCCTATTGGACCTTAATTATTCCTCTAGTAAATATTAATTTATTATTATTATAAGTCAGAATTATAACACATCCTTTCATTCCTAACACATTACCCAGTCCGTATCAGTATAGATATCCAGCGTGAGATTTTTGTCCGTTGAGATCTGATATGTTTTCAACGTGTTCCTTTAATTTTTTTGAGCTGTGTATTATATTATAGTTTTTATTACATTACATTTTTCTGAATGAAGACTACTCATTCAGTGTTTACTACTGTGATTAGCTATGATTGTCTGTGATTAATCACATAGTATAGATGGGTTTGTGATTGGCCTTGTGTGCACCAAGTTCATTGCAATAGAACACAATAAATGGCATAAATCAAAGCCTTTCATTGTGTACAATTGACATGTGATCTGTTATGATTGGATTGGATGATTGTGACCCAAAGGACCAAATTTAGCTGCTGCTCAAGTAGATTGGTAAAGTTTGATGTTAGAGACTGATGTTAGCGAGCTACATCATGAAGAAGACAAATGTGCATGAGGTCAGATAAATGGCAGCCTCAGCCCGACTCCAGCCCGACTCCAGCCAGACCATGCCCCCAACATATTTGACTTCTGCCCCTTGGAGCTCCCCATTATTAAGCTCCCAAAGGCAGAGCAAAACATGTTGGGGGTGTGGACTACCTGGAGTCCAGGCAGAGGATGCTATTCATCTCAATTCATGCATATAGGTCTGCTTCATGATCTGCTGTGATTGGTCACAGTGATCACATGGAACTGGCAGGGGGCTCGGAAAGTGATCTGTCTTTGGCTGTATCCAGTGGACACAGCTGGTGACAGATCACGATGCAGTGCAGCCCATGGGGGAGGAGATTATATGACAACCTCCTAGGATAACAGGGATCCCGCTCAGCCCTAAGGGGGCTTCCAGATTCCGATAAGCCCCCTGCCCACAGACCCTTACAACCACCAGGCAAGGATTGTGGGGATGAGGCCCTTGTCTCCATCAACATGGGGACATCCTCCCCACGTTAAGGGCATGTGGCCTGGTACGGTTCAGGAGGGGGGGGCACTCTCTCATCCCCCTCCTTTCCTGTGGCCTGCCAGGTTGCGTGCTCGCATAAGGGTCTGGTATGGATTTTTGGGGGGAACCCCACGCCATTAAAAAAAAAGCACAGAGTTCCCCTTAATATCCATACCAGACCTGAAGGGCCTGAATGGAATTTGGAGGGGACCTCCACGCATTTTTTTTTTATATTTGGTTTGGGGTTTCCCTTGATATTCATACCAGACCCAAAGGGCCTGGTAATGGACTAAGGGGGGAACCCATGCTGTTGTTTTTCAATTACTTTTCTCTGTATTGCCAGGACCCGACAATTCATTATAGCCGCGAGTAGTTTTAAATTACTTTTCTTTCCTTTAGAAATATCATTTTGTGCAGGGACTTTTCTAAGCATGGGAAACATGCGCTACTTTACAGGCATACAACAGACACACCCCCAGGTAGGAAATATAAAGGAATATTTCACTTTTATTGTTTCACTTTAACCACTTCAATACCGCGCACTGTCATATGACGTCCACAAAGGGGATCTCTTATCCTGGGTGGACTTCATAGGACGTCCTGTACTTTGTGCGGGGATATCTGAATGATGACTGCACCTAGAGGCATTATTCAGATATAATTTTGTTCCGGCGGCGATCCTGCGCACCATAAGAACGATCATAGTGGTGGTTCCGCCACTTGATCGTTCTTAAAGGGGCGGGAGGGGACATCCCCACTCCCGCCGCCATCCGGTGCTTCTCCGGGCTCTCCCGTGCCATCAGGGGCCCGGAGAGATAATCGCCGTCCGCCAAATGGAAAGCATAGAGATGACTGGTGACCAGATGGTCACCAGTCATCTCTATGACCATCGGAGGCCCGGGCGCGATGTGATGACATCACGCCCGGGTACCTGTAAGAAAAAAATTGAATTGCGGCTAGTAAGAATGAGATCTGTGAATTTTTTTCACAATCTCATTCTTTACAGCCTGGAGGAGAGATGTGGGTTCTTATTGACCCCGCATCTCTCCTTAAAGAGGACCTGTCACACACTGTTCCTATTACAAGGGATGTTTACATTCCTTTTAATAGGAATAAAAACGATCGTAAAAAAAAAAAGTGTAATAAATAAATATGTAAAAAAAAAAAAAATTGAGGAAGGAGAGAAGGAAATTGAAGCATTCCTGCAGGACTTTGAGAGACTATGCCAGATACATGAAGTACTGTCCCAAGATTGGGTCGCTTTACTGGCGAGTAATTTAACTGGCAGAATGGCGGATGCGTATCGAGCCCTGGAGGACGAGGACGCTAAAGACTATGACCGGGTAAATGAAGCTTTGCTAGCTTGATTTGCCATTACACCTGAAGCCAGCCGGATTAAGTTTCGAGAATCCCGGAAACAAACCAACATAACATACGTGGAGTGGGCACATCGTCTGCAGCGGAACCTCAAGGGCTGTTTCCAGGGAAGCCATGCTCATACCACCATAGAGGACATCACCCAGCTAGTACTCTTAGAACAGTTCTTTAACCACATCCCTCCGGTAGTACGGGATTGTGTGCGAGATAAGCGACCACAGACTGTACAGCAAGAGGCTACTTTGGCCGTTGAATATCTGGACTCTCGAAGGTCAGGCGAAAGCGAGCGCTATCCCCTATCTTGGCCCAGTTTACCAGCCCGACCCAATCCTCCTACCAGACCTAAGTGCTATACCTGTAACCAAACTGGTCATTTGCCGCGATATTGCCCTACCCGATCCACAAGGTACCGAGAGACTGCTCATACATTCAGACCAGTGGCTTATCGCTTCCAGAATGAGCCCAACCATCGAGATGTTCAGGAAGAGTGAGGCAAACTTTTTGAGGCTGATCCTGTCCAAGCTGCTGCCGGAGATAATCTGCAGCACCATCGTCAGGCAGTATGGTTAATGGACAGCCAGCCCAGGGACTCCGCGATTCTGGGGCTACGATTACCCTATCCAGCCTCACATGATTCCCCAGTCGGCCTGGACCGGCCAGACTGTTGCAGTCAGGGTAGCAGGGGGCAAGGTGCTACGTTTATCCACCGCTCAAGTCCTTTTGGATTGGGGCTCAGGGGAGTGACAAGTGCGAGTGGCATTACTACGCGAGTTACCCGCAGAAGTACTTTAACTTCCTCATATGCCCCAGAGGCCGCCATGGCTGTGACCAACCGATGCCAGAGCCAACTTCAAGGAAACCCCACTCCTATGCGGACCCAGACGCCTCCATGTTTGGGCTGGGAGCTGTACTAAGTCAAGTTGGTCATGACGGGAAAGAGCAAACCGGTGGTGTATCTCAGCCACAAGTTGTTACACCGTGAAGTTGGATATGCTGCCGTGGAAAAAGTGTTAGGACTTAGTCTGGGCTGCCATGGAAAAAGTGTTAGGTCTTAGTCTGGGCTTTAAAGAAATTGCAGCCCTATGTGTATGGATGCTCTTTTACCATCATGACGGACCACAATCTCTTGATATGGCTTAACTGGGTGGTGGAATAGAATGGGCGATTACCATACAATATCGGCCAGGGCCTAAAAACGGGATTGTGGATGGGTTATCCCAGCAGACAGACCTGGAACCATAAGACTGCTTTTCCAACATCCTCGAGTTCACCCGTTCGGGGTCTCACTGTGGCTGTTGGACTGTTTCCCAGGGGGAGTATTGTCATGGACCTTGGAATGCAGAAGTGTTTCTCCTTGAAATCTGTTACACATTGGGGGGGATCTTCTGCCCTGTCTTAAGGCTCCCCCCTCCCCAGATGGCTCAATGGTCTGGAGGAAAAGCATTGTTCTGTGTCTGGCTGTTTGTGTACTTTGATTGCCCCCTGGGGCTTCTGTCTCATTAAACATATCAGTCCTCCTATTAAAGCTATCGGACCAATCCCTGCTGACTCTTTTTCAAGTCCTCATTTGCATGGCCAAGAGGACCTAATTGAGAACTATAATATACTTTACAATTAACCAATAGGAATGTGGTTGTTGGGGGCAGGGCGTTTAAACTGCTGTATAAAAGTGTGTGTGCATCCATTACTTTATTTATTTTAGTTTGACACTTTTTCCCTCAAAATGTTTTGTATTACTTTTATTCCTATTATAAGGAATGTAAACATCCCTTGTAATAGGAATATAGCATGACAGGTCCTCTTTACAGTGAGATATGCGGTCAATAAGACCCCACATCTCACCCCTTGGTTGGGAAGTCTGAAAAAAATGATCCTGGCTTCAATCGTAGCGGTGAGTCGGTAGAAGCACCTGAGGGTGGCGGGAGGAGAGGACATATTGCAAGGTATTGGAGTATTGCGGAGTATTACAGGGTATTGCGGTGTATTGCGGAGTATTGCGGGGTATTTCACAGGGTATTTGCAGAGTATTGCACAGGGTATTGCGGTGTATTGCAGGGTATTGCAGAGTATTGCAAAGGGTATTGCAGACTATTGCACAGGGTATTGCAGACTATTGCACAGGGTATTGCGGAGTATTGCACAAGGTAATGAAGAGTATTGCACAGGGTATTGCAGTGTATTGCACAAGGTATTGCAGAGTATTGCACAGGGTATTGTAGAGTATTGCACAGAGTATTGCACAGGGTATTGCAGAGTATTGCACAGGGTATTGCAGAGTATTGCACATGGAATCTCTGAGCATGGAGGGATGGATGGCTGGATCTGTGACTGCAATTGTCACAGATCCAGACCACACAGCACTGCAGCTGCCATCCACTCCCTCCCCCTCTCCTCTCACACTGTACCGATCGGTACAGAGAGGGGAGGGAGGAACCGGCGTCATCACATGACTCCGGTTTGTTTACAAGTGATCCCTCCATCATTTGACGGAGCGATCACGTGGTAAACGGCCGCTATCAGTGGCAATTTACCACGATCCGTGATGCGCCGGGTCTTCTAGACTCAGCGGTCATGGATGATTCCGGGAGCGTGCCCCAGGGGGCTCGTGGGAGCAAGATTCTGGGAAGACGCCCATAGACGTCCTCCCACAATAATCCGAACGCGCTGTAGACGTATTTTGTCTATAGCGCAGTCGTCAAGTGGTTAAGGAGTTAAAAGATGAACCTTTGTGGTGTTCAACCTTAATGCACACCTTTGAGGCAAAATAAATAAAAGTACTACACACGTCAGAAGCTCTCCTCTCATTATTTACTTAAAGCCAATAGGGCCGCTGCAATGTTAGATAGTTATAAGGCAGAACATGGAAGCGAGCATATTGTTAAAGCTTCAGGCCTCTTACACACGACCGAGAAACTCGTCATAAAAGAAACATTGTTTTCCTCGACGAGTTCCTTGTCAGGCTTGTCGAGAATCTTGTCAAGCTTTCTTTGCGTACACACTGTCAAGACAAAATCTCGTCGTTTTCAAACGCGGTGACGTACAACACGTATGATGGCACTATAAAGGGAACGTTTGATTCCACTGGCGCCACCCTTGGGGCTGCTTTTAATAATCTTATGTTACTGTGTGTTAAGTAAAAGTTTGGTGAGAGACGATTTGCGCTTTTCAGTATGTTACAGCGTGACGAATGTGCTATCTCCATTACGAACGGTACTTTTACCGAAGTTGCGCTCCCGTCTCATACTTTATTCTGAGCATGCGCGGGTTTCTAAGCATACACATGAACGTGTTTCTCGTCGTAAACCAGGCCGACGAGAAACACAACTAGGAAATTGAGAATCCCGATGAGAAAAAAGAGAACTTGTTCTCTTTTTTTCTCGTCGAGATCCACAACAGAAAACATTTTTTTTCTCGACGAAAAACATACACACGACCGAGGAAACGGTCGTGTGTACGAGGCCTCACAATTTAAAACCCCTTTGATGTCTTGTATATCTAGCACTCTAGGCAGAGCATTTTAAAGATTGTTTTTCGTTTGTGCCACAAAGAGCAGTGGAATGCTCCAGAATTTACACTCCGCACTCCTCTCCTACACACTGCCATACACTCCGCTTTTCTCACTTGCACATTCTATCCACCACCATACACTCCACACTCCCCTCCTACACATACTATGCACCGCTATACTACCCACCGCCCTCCTCACCTGTAAGTCATCTCTGATGCTATTAACCACACCTCCTTTTAGCCAGACCCAATGTTAACCACCATTTAAGCCACACCCACACTTTGCAGTGGTGCCCTGCATTTTTTTAATCAATGACTAGTGCCCACTTTTTATATCGCACACGGGCCCATTGATTTCATAATACACCCCTGATGAATGCCGTATATAAGCTAACAGTTTACCAAGTTGTCTATAGTATATTATGTGCAGTGTGAACTAACAAATTACTTAGTAATAATAATATTTTAACTTGTATTTTAATGGAGAGTATTCTTTTTATAATATTTAACACTTATTTAAAAAAGTACTTCTGGAATATTTCGATTTTAAAAGAGCAATGCTAGGATTTTTCTATTTAAAAATGTAATTCTGTTGTCATATCTCATTATGACCACCACATTTTCAGTGTTACCTGTAATGTGTTGCTTATTATATATCATTATGAAACAAAAGCACTCGTATAGTGCCAACTACGTGAAAATAACATGTTATTTGAGCATTTCTGTACTGTCATATGCATTTATCAAATTACATTATACTTGTTATTTCAACCATAACATATGTGGTTTAGATTTGTCAGTTTTTGCTCATACAATACTTGTACTTGGTGTTTTAGGTGATCGTGCTAGGGAAAGGTCTGAGGGGAAAACAGGGAAATTGATCTGAGGTGGGAAAGTGACCTGAGGTGTGCCGGGGTCACGTGGTCAGTATGCCTAAAAGGGGGCATACCCAAGTAGAAGTAAAAGAAGAAATAGCAATAAAAAAAGGGGTTGGGTGGGTGGGACACAAGAAAACCGACGCCCAGAAGGAGGATGGAGGGCGGGTTTAAATACCTCCCGACTCCTCCTACAAACCCAGGCTGACCTTCGGTCAGCCTTTCACTTGTACTCGGAGTCTCAGGTGATCGTGCTAGGGAAAGGTCTGAGGGTAAAACAGGGAAATTGATCTGAGGTGGGAAAGTGACCTGAGGTGTGTCGGGGTCACGTGGTCAGTATGCCTAAAAGGGGGCAAAAAATAAAACAGTAGGATGAGCTAGCCAAGAGATTCGAAATGAAAGTAACTGTATGCAACCACAAGCCCCCAACGTAAGAATGCCTGTGACCGACATGTGAAGCTGACATATGTCCGGAAAAGAAAGCTGACTACCGCCAATCTAACTTCTCAACAACGAGAATACAGACCCCTCGACGAATGGCAGCAGAAACTGCACCTGTACTGCAAGCACGGCCCAGAGAGGATATTGAAGTTCTCCCCTGGTTAAGCAGCAGGGAATGGCTACGAGTCATGCCCTGTGCTAGCAGAGAAGGGAGTACTAGGGAAAGTAAAGTGGCCTATCCCCGAGTACATCCGCAAAAGTCTAGTGCCCAGCTTGAAAATCCGTTTGAGCTGAAAGTGGCAAAAGAAGCAAAAAGGCAAGTAGGAACTGAATGTCAGTGAGAAAAAGAACCGAGGAGTTGAAGATCAAGCTCCGTCTGTAAAAAAGAAGGCTGTATCAGGAGTTTCAAGGAGAGCGTGCTACCATGCATAGAATTCGTAACCGGAGAAAGACAGATGGCGGCAAACTCTGCGATATCTGCTGCCCGTGACATGAAATCTGCAAAGAAGAACAACATCGTTAAAAACATAATCAACGAGCCCCAACTCACCTTAGGAAAAGGAAAAATCCCTACCTCCCTTACCCCTACCTACGTAGGTGTCCGTGACTCAGGGGCGGACTGACCATTAAGGAACTCGGGCACTGCCCGAGGGCCCCATGCCACTAGGGGGCCCCATCAGGGTTGCCAGGCTCATTAAAACAAGGGACAGTATGTAAAAATCTGTGTTTTTTTTTAATTCTGTCCCTGATATGTCCAAAACCTACATGCTTTTGATGTGAAAATCCAGAGATTTTAGCTGCCCTGCCTCTGTACTGTCACCTGGCTTGGTGGCCATCTGTAAGCCTGGGGGCCCCATAATCTTCTATTGCCCGGGGGCCCCATGACTTGTCAGTCCGCCCCTGCCGTGACTAACACACGCATTAACGTAGAGCAGGAATGAAAATGTAGCAGAAGACTGAAAAGTGTCAGTCTCAAGAAACTAGCAAGGCTGAGCAACCTGAGGCAAATCAGGCCAATTAAAAACGTAACACTCAAGCCTATGAACCTGAAGACGTGTCAGGCAAGTGATGTAAGTAGTGAGATAATTTGACGTATAAACGTGATGAAAGCCGTGAGAAGCGGATGAGGGGACTTGCCACCGCACAAGCCAATTAGAAACGAACATCTCAATCCGACAGTACCCGTAGACGTGACAGGTAACCAGCAGTGGAGAGTGGCCATGAACAAATATGAATGCACAGACTATGAAAATAAAATGTAGGTATGTGTGGACTAATGCAGCTGGACTGAGAATGAGACAAACCCATGAATTGCAAAGGCCGAGCAACCTGAGGCGTAGCAGGCAAATTAAAAACGTACACTCAGGCCCGATGAACCTGAAGACGTGTCAGGTCATAGTATGTCGAGATGCATGAAACGTATGAGAAACGGATGAGGAGACTTGCCACCGTACAAGCCGATTAAAAACTATCATCTCAATCCGTAAGCACCCATAGATGTGATAGATGACCCCCCAGCGGTGAAACGCCATGAATCTACAATGATGATATCAAACTACCAACTAGAAACCATCACGACTGAAACCTATATGATAGACCTGAAGTTGCATGAGCGACAGGAAGTAGCATGAGAGACATAAGCACCCGAGCACACGCATAGCATGAGAAGTAAAAAAGCATGAGAAGTAAATAGAACGAGAAAACGTGAATAGTACGAGAAACGTGAATAGTACGAGAAACGTGAATAGTACGAGAAACGTGAATAGAACGAGAAACGTGAATAGAATGAGAAACGAAAAAACATGAGAAACACGAATAGCATGAGAAGCGTAATACACTTGAGAACATAATACCCAGAACAGCGTAAACGTGTGAGAAGCGTAAACCTATATGATAGACCTGAAGTTGCATGAGCGATGTGAAGTAGCATGAGAGACATAAGCACCCGAGCACACGAATATCATGAGAAGTAAAAAAGCATGAGAAGTGAATAGTACGAGAAACGTGAATAGTACGAGAAACGTGAATAGTACGAGAAACGTGAATAGTACGAGAAACGTGAATAGTACGAGAAACGAAAAAACATGAGAAACACAAATAGCATGAGAAGCGTAATAGACTTGAAAACATAATACCCAGAACAGCGTAAACGTATGAGAAGCATAATTGTATGAGAAGTGTAATCGTATGAGAAGTGTAATCGTATGAGAAGCGTAAAACGTATGAGAAGCGTAAAACGTACATACATACATTAATAACCAATAATTGCATCACAACTAAAACCTGCAAGAGAAATGTAAATACGAGAAAACATGAATAGCATGAGAAAAGTAACGTAAAACGCACCGTAGAAACGTAAAATTGTCTGAGGAACGAAAAAACATGAGACATAACTGCATGAAACAATGTAAAATATCATGAGAACATAACTAGCCTGAGAAATGCGACACATGAAAGTGCAACGCACAAGAACATGACTAGCGTTAGAAACGTAATCGCAAGGGAACATGACCAGCATGAGAAACGTGATCGCCTGGGAACCGTAACTAGTTCGAGAAATGTGCACATGAGAAACTTAACCGCATGGACATGAGAAATGAAAACACGAGTAAACCATGAGAAATGTAATCACATGAGAACATGACATCCTGAGAAACGTCACGCAATCACATGAGAACGTAACCGCATGAGAAACGTAACGCATGAAAAATGTGATCGCCTGAGAACCATGAGAAACGTAATCGCATGAGAAACAAAAAATAAATCACATGAGAAATGTGATACCATGAGAAACGTAATTGCATCAGTAACAAACACATGAGCCGTAATCGCATGAGAAACGTAATCACATGAGGAACCATGAGAACGCAATTGCATGAGAAACGTAACCGCATGAGAAACGTGATTGCATGAAAAACGTAGTCGCATGAAAAAATATAAATGCATCCGAAACAAACTCACATGAGAACATAAACCATAATCGCATGAGAAACAGACCCGCATGAAAACTGCAATCGCACCAGAAACGTAATCGCATGAGAACATAATACCATGGGAAACGTAATCGCATGGAAACATAGTCGCATGAAAAACAGTCGCCTGAAAAAATGTAATCGCATCAGAAACATGATACCATGGGAAACGTAATCATATCAAAAACATAATACCATGGGAACGTAGTCGCATGGGAAACGGAATCGCATGAAAAAACGTAGTCGAATTAGAAACATATACCATGGGAAACATAGTCGCATGGGAAACGTAGTCACATGAAAAACGTAATCGAGTCAGAAACATACCACGGGAAACATAGTCGCATGGGAAACGTAACCGCATGAGAAGACACCATGAGAAACGTAATCGCATGGAAACGTAGTCGCATGAAAAAGTCGCATGAAAAAAAAAGTAATCGCATCAGAATACCATGGGAAACGTAATCGTATCAGAAACATAATACCATGGGAAACGTAGTTGCATGGGAAACGTAGTCGCATGAAAAACGTAATCGAGTCAGAAACATACCATGGGAAACATAGTCGCATGGGAAGAGTAGTCGCCGCATGGGAAACGTAGTCGAATTAGAAAAATATACCATGGGAAACATAGTCGCATGGAAAACGTAGTCACATGAAAAACGTAATCGAGTCAGAAACACACCATGGGAAACATAGTCGCATAGGAAACAGTCGCATGGGAAACATAGTCGCATGGGAAACATAGTCGCATGGGAAGACACCATGAGAAACGTAATCGCATGAGAACGTGATCTCATGAGAAACGCAACACACGAGGACCGTGATCGCACATAAACATGATCGCATGAGAAACATAATCGCATGAGAACTACCATGCGAAACGTAATCGCATGAGAACCACCATGAAAACCGTGATTGCATGAGAAACGTAACACGATGACCACGATCGCACGCGAACGTGATCGCATGAGAACGTGATCGCACGTGAAACATAATCGCATGAGGACATCACTAGCATAAGAAACACATTGCAGGAGGACATTACTAGCATAAGAACACATAGCATGAGGACATAACTAGACAAAAAGAGAAAAGGATGCGCCCAATCTAAGTGCAATAACGTGTTTAATCCAAAAAATAAGATACAAACGGAAACGGCCAAATGGCTACTCACACTTTAAAAGTGGATAATAGGCATGTAAGAGACCGTAGATGTAGTCATCATCCGTTGTGTGAGGGGTGTCCGCTCATGGTGGTGAGGTGCTGTAGATGGGAAACACCGAGTGGAACAGCCTGGAGGAACTTGTTGGGAGCGCCGTATACGACGGCGTGCGTCTCACGATGGAGCGCAAACACAAGCCAGTCTCACCGGAAGTGACGTAACGTGACGTGGCGGGCTCAGATGAGGGAACCAATAGGATGACGCGTTTCACAGCCCAGCTGCTTCTTCAGATCCATAGACGTCCAATCGAGGAGGACGTCTTATATATAGGTGGCTATCTAGTTCAGAGGTTTAACCATTGCATACACAGCATATAATAGATCTAAACAATGCGGAACTAAAAGGGGATTTAGCCTAATATCATGTCATCATATAAAACTATATATAATTAATTAAAAGAATACATATGAATATATATGAGAATAACTAATAATAGTGAATAAATGATAAGGAGTATAAAAAACATATATATATATAAAAAATGATGACAATAAATATATATATATATATGCATACATATATAAATACCCACATATACACATATATATATATAGAGTTCAGAAGGATGAAGAAAGAATGAAAATAAATAAATAAAAAATGAATAGAAAATTAATGAATAAAAAATTAATATAGAAATAAAAATAGAGATATAAATAAAAAATTAATATAAAAATAGATATAGATAAATATCAGTGTACAATCATATATTCGACAGAAAAAAACAAACATAATTATGTGTAAGACAATATATAATAATGTACAATCTAAATATACAAAAATAATTCTAAACTATAAATTATAAATTACATTTGTATATTCAGGGGAATCAATTTTAGAATAAAAATTCCTGAATAAAAAATCCCTAAGTAACTCAATAAATGGCTGATAGCATTGAAAGTGGTAATGGCAACGGGTCAATAAATATAGGATCAAACATAGTCATAATAAATAGCATACGTATGTATAATAATTAAAAATATACCCAATATACTTACAGAACAAATAAATAAATAAATAAGCGAAAAAAGGCCAAAGACCCTAAGGAGTATCAGAAATTCATATGCAAGAATAAATGAAATTAATAGTAAAATGATTTTAAATAATGTTGTGAGTAGTTTTAGATAATGTTATTGGTTTCTATCTCTTCATTTAGGCCAGCAGGTGACATAGAATTTAAAGAATAGATCCAGAAAGTTTCCTGTCTACATAATCGTTGGAATCTTTCTATGGCCGTAGGGGTCTCAGGGATGGCCTCAATGATCCATACCTGCAACAGACTAGGGTCCTTTTGATGGTGAATCTCAAAATGACGCGCAACACTATATTTGGGGTTGCATGCTTTAACCGCACGACGATGTTCCCCAAATCTAGTGCGCAAGGCTCTGATGGTTCTGCCTACATAAAGTAGCCCACAGGGACAAGAGATACAATAAACCACATACGTTGTAGAACAGTTGTAAAAGGAATTTAGATGAAAAGTTTTTTTGTTTGCTGTGAAACTCTTTTTGCCATGAGTAACATTAGCACAAGTGAGGCAAGCAGCCTTTTTGCACTGGAACATTCCAACTAAAGGGATAAGGGTAAGCTGTTTTAGTCTAGCTAGTTTGTTACCTGAGGAATTTTTGGTCTTACTTGGTGCAATCTTACTTTTTATATTGGGTGCTCTACGATATGCAAATTTGGGGACAGCTGAGATGGATAAGGCAAGATGGGGGTCTTGGGTAAGGATGGACCAATGTTTTTTAAAAATACCCTCCATTTTTTTGTGTTTCACATGATATTGTGTAATAAACCGTGTGGTGGGTGTAGAATCTTGTTTTTTAGGAGGAGGCAGAGGGTCTAGTTCATACAATGTCTGGGCTTCTTCAATAAGCTTAGGGGGATAACCCTTGGCGAGAAATTTCTTTTTGAGGGGGGAACCTTGTTTTTTGTAGTCATCTATTTTAGTACAGTTGCGTCTAAGCCGATGGAATTGGCTTTTTGGAACATTGTTGACCCATCTAGGATGGTGACAGCTGGAATAGTGCAAATATGAGTTGACCGCTGTAGATTTAGTGAAGTTTTTTGCTATAATAGCATTACCTTCATGGGATAACTCAAGGTCCAAATAACATATGGATACGGGATCTGTAACAGAGGTGAAAGATAGGCCGAAAGAATTGTTATTGCAATATACGACAAAATCTGTAATAAGGTCACTAGGTCCATCCCAGATGATAATTATATCGTCTATATAACGACCATAGAAGACCAAGTGGGCTGAGAATGGATTATGTCTATTTAGGTGACCTGCTTCCCATAAACCCATGGTGAGGTTAGCATAGCTCGGAGTAAAATTTGCCCCCATGGCTGTGCCTTGTTTTTGGAGATAAAACTCACCATCAAACTGAAAGTAATTGTGTTCTAAACAAAAACGGGTGGCAGTGATAATAAACTCTATCTGTTGAATATTGAGCTTGGCATCCTCTCTAAGAAAATGATAGACTGCCTCAAGACCCACTGAATGGGGTATGGACGTATACAATGAACATACATCTAGGGACACCCAATGGTATGAGGGTTCCCAAGTGTAAGGTTGCAATAAATCAATAAGGTGGGTACCATCGCGTATATAGGATGGTAGAGCTTGCGCTAATGGCTGTAAAAAATGGTCTATGTACAGGGAGAAACTAGTGGTGATACTGTCCATAGATGCGACAATGGGGCGACCTGGAGGTTTAAGGGTATTTTTATGGATTTTGGGTAAGTGATACAGGTAAGGAACCTGAAAGAATGGTTTTACAAAAAATGCTGCCTCCTGCTTGCTCAAAATGCCATCACTTAGAGCTGATTGGATGATAGATGAAGATTCTTCAGTGAATTTGGGTAAAGGGTCCTGTTTAAGCTTCACATAGGTATTAGTATCTGAAAGAAGTCGAGTAGCCTCTGTCATATAGTCTATGGTATCTTGTATGACTATACCTCCCCCTTTATCAGCTGATCTAATGGTAATGTTAGAGTTGGTGCTTAGTGATTTTAAAGCTTGATGTTCTAAAGGACTCAAGTTATTCCTAAAATAAGTGGATCTATAAGAATCCGATTTACACATATCCGTTAGTTCTCTAAAGACTACTTGATAGAAAGTAGAAAGGTAGGAGCCTTTTGATTGGGTTGGATAGAAAACTGATTTAGGTCTAAAGGACGTGTGTGTGTAGGGGTCTGGTAGGACCACACTATAGATCAGTCCTCACCCTCATCAACATTCCATAAATCGCAAAGATCTTGTCTTGTTGTCCACTGGTATCCAAATTAGGTGTATCTTCAGGAGGAGAAAACGATTCCTGTGATTGGCCATTTTCATGTTAAAAAACTTTTTATGTTAGGTTAGAACAAATTTATTAGTCCTTAAACATAGTAAAAGAATTAGGGCGGGTAGTCTCGAAATTAAGGCCCTGGCTAATAAAGAGGTATATGGTATATGGTATCTTTTATGTTTGTTCAACTTGTTATCTTTTGTTTTCTTCTTAATATGGATATTATTGATCTAATAGAAAAATATAATTTGATCTTCTAGATGATCTTTATACTTTATTTCCCATTAATTTTTTTAGCCCTCGAGTTCATTCTCTACATGAATCTAAATTTAGGGCTCCAGCACCAGAATGAAACGTTAGAGGACCTCATTAGTCAGCCAACCCAATGGTGGGATTGTCTCTTTTTGAAGTATCCAGTGTAAAATTTCTCCTCGTGGACTTCGGGTTAGGTTCCTTTTTTGTATCAGCTGCAAAGAATGGGAAGACAGGAGTTCTGTACCCAAAAAGATTCAAATCCTTATTAACATAGAGATAAACGATATTGTGATTCCAGAAAATGGATAATATTTCCAGTTTCCACTCTACTTATTCTTCCTTACCCATTATGGCTGGAACCCCAAAATTAACACCAAAAAAAGTGAGGATGCCCATGACTAAATTGGGGAAATTTAAAATCTGGATGACTACACTAACAATAGTCTTCATGGAAGAGGGGTTCACAGCCTTCTGCCCAGTCCCTTTATGTCCCTCTGCGTCCCCAAAATCCTCCTTCACTCCCACAAATTTCAACCATGACTCATGTCCCATCTCCTCCGGTAGGCCCCCCCTAGATTAAATTCCATGACAAGAACACTAACTCTAGCCTTCCAGTCCCTATTTCTGTTTCTCATATCATTTCAAGTGCTTGACAGCATCAATGCTTCTAGAAATCGGCATGTCATCTCCTCACCATTTACCCTCAAATTGCCCAGTATCACCTTCAGGTGATGATATGTTACCTAAAGATATTTCTAATAAATCCTCAGTTATTTTTGGAGCCCCCTTTGGACCCATTCCGGCATCTTTTTTTCATGTCCCCCACACTGAGTCCTTTACCATCTCAAACCAAAAGAAAACACGTAGAAGAGGTAAGAGAGGAGGAGGGGGAAACATAGATCTACATCTACCACGTCCAGACAAAGTGAGGAAATTGTAAAGATTTATAATCTTTCTTCTCTCACCTTAAATATGCAAGAAACCTCTTTATTAGCCAGAGGCCTTAATTTCGCACCGACTACCCGCCCTAATTCTTTTACTATGTTTAAGGACTTGAATAAATTTGTTCGTAACCTAACATTAAAAATATTTTTCAACATGAAAATGGCCAATAACACCATGGAATCGTTTTCTCCTCCTGAAGATACACCTAATTTGGATACTTCAGTGGACCAACAAGCGATTCAAGATCTTTGCGATTTATGGAATGTTGATGAGGGTGAGGACGATGATCTTATAGTGTGGTCACAGTATTCCCAGACCCCTCTACCTACCATACACACGTCCTTTAGACCTAAATCAGTCTTCTATCCAACCCAGTCAAAAGGCTCCTACCTTTCTACTTTCTATCAAGTAGTCTTTAGAGAACTAACGGATATGTGTAAATCGGGTTCTTATAGATCCACTTATTTTAGGAATAACTTGAGTCCTTTAGAACATCAAGCTCTAAAATCACTAAGCACCAACTCTAACATTACCATTAGATCAGCTGATAAAGGGGGAGGTATAGTCATACAAGATACTATTGACTATATGACAGAGGCTACTCGACTCCTTTCAGATACTAATACCTATGTGAAGCTTAAACAGGACCCTTTACCTAAATTTACTGAAGAATCTTCATCTATTATCCAATCAGCTCTAAGTGATGGCATTTTGAGCAAGCAGGAGGCAGCATTTTTTGTAAAACCATTCTTTCAGGTTCCTTACCTGTATCATTTACCTAAAATCCACAAAAAGACCCTTAAACCTCCAGGTCGCCCCATTGTCGCATCTATGGACAGTATCACCACTAGTTTTTCTCTGTACATAGACCATTTTTTACAGCCATTAGCGCAAGCTTTACCATCTTATATACGCGATGGTACCCACCTTATTGATTTATTGCAACCTTACACTTGGGAACCCTCATACCATTGGGTGTCCCTAGATGTATGTTCATTGTATATGTCCATACCCCATTCAGTGGGTCTCGAGGCAGTTTATCATTTTCTTAGAGAGGATGCCAAGCTCAATATTCAACAGATAGAGTTTATTATCACTGCAACCCGTTTTTGTTTAGAACACAATTACTTTCAGTTTGATGGTGAGTTTTATCTCCAAAAACAAGGCACAGCCATGGGGGCAAATTTTGCTCCGAGCTATGCAAACCTCACCATGGGTTTATGGGAAGCAGGTCACCTAAATAGACATAATCCATTCTCAGCCCACTTGGTCTTCTATGGTCGTTATATAGACGACATAATTATCATCTGGGATGGACCTAGTGACCTTATTACAGATTTTGTCACGTATTGCAATAATAATTCTTTTGGCCTATCTTTCACCTCTGTTACAGATCCCGTATCCATATGTTATCTGGACCTTGAGTTATCCCATGAAGGTAATGCTATTATAGCAAAAAACTTCACTAAATCTACAGCGGTCAACTCATATTTGCACTACTCCAGCTGTCACCATCCTAGATGGATTAATAATGTTCCGAAAAGCCAATTCCATCGGCTCAGACGCAACTGTACTAAAATAGATGACTACAAAAATCAAGGTTCCCCTCTTAAAAAGAAATTTCTCGCCAAGGGTTATCCCCTTAAGCTTATTGAAGAAGCCCAGACATTGTATGAACTAGACCCTCTGCCCCCCCCCTAAAAAACAAGATTCTACACCCACCACACGGTTTATTACACAATATCATGTGAAACACAAAAAAAATGGAGGGTATTTTTAAAAAACATTGGTCCATTCTCACCCAAGACCCACATCTTGCCTCATCCATCTCAGCCGTCCCCAAATTTGCATATCGTAGAGCACCCAATATAAAAAGTAAGATTGCACCAAGTAAGACCAAAAATTCCTCAGGTAACAAACTAGCTAGATTAAAACAGCTTACCCTTATCCCTTTAGTTGGAATGTTCCAGTGCAAAAAGGCTGCTTGCCTCACTTGTGTTAATGTTACTCATGGCAAAAAGAGTTTCACAGCAAACAAAAAAACTTTTCACCTAAATTCCTTCTACAACTGTTCAACAACGTATGGGGTTTATTGTATCTCTTGTCCCTGTGGGCTACTTTATGTAGGCAGAACCATCAGAGCCTTGCGCACTAGATTTGGGGAACATCGTCGTGCGGTTAAAGCATGCAACCCCAAATATAGTGTTGCGCGTCATTTTGAGATTCACCATCAAAAAGACCCTAGTCTGTTGCAGGTATGGATCATTGAGGCCATCCCTGAGACCCCTACGGCCATAGAAAGATTCCAACGATTATGTAGACAGGAAACTTTCTGGATCTATTCTTTAAATTCTATGTCGCCTGCTGGCCTAAATGAAGAGATAGAAACCAATAACATTATCTAAAACTACTCACAACATTATTTAAAATAATTTTTACTATTAATTCCATTTATTCTTGCATATGAACTTCTGATACTCCTTATGGTCTCTTTGGCCTCTTTCCGCTTATTTCTTTGTTCTGTAAGTATATTGGGTATATTTTGTATATTTTTAATATACATACGTATGCTATTTATTATGATTATGTTTGATCCTATATTTATTGATCCGCTGTCATTACCATTTTCAATGCTACCAGCCACTTATTGAGGCACTTAGGGATTTTTATTTTTATTCAAGAATTTTTATTCAAAAATTGATTCCCCTGAACATACAAATATAATTTATAATTTATAGTTTATAATTATTTTTATAATTATTTTTGTATTTAGATTGTAAATTATTATATATTTACCTATACATATAATTATGCTTTTTCTGTCGAATATATGATTGTACACTGATATTTATTTATATCTATTTTTATATTAATTTTTTATTTATATCTATTTTTATATTAATTTTTTATTCATTTTCATTCTTTCATTATCCTTTTGAACTCTATATATGTATATAAGTATATGTGGGTATATATATATGTATACATATATATATATATATTTATTGTCATCTTTCACTCATTACATATATATATATATATATATTTTTTTTATATATATATATTTTTTATATTTTTTATATATATAATTTCACATGATGACATGACATTAGGCTAAATTCCCTCTTAGTTCCGCATTGTTTAGATTATTTTATTATGCTATGCTGTGTGCAATGTTAATATTTCTGGTAATGGTTAACCTCTGAACTAGATAGCCACCGATATATAAGACGTCCTCCCCGATTGGACATCTATGGATCTGAAGAAGCAGTTGGGCTGTGAAACGCGTCATCCTATTGGTTCCCTCGTTTGAGCCACGCCACGTCACGTCACGTCACTTCCGGTGAGACTGGCTTGTGTTTGCGCTCCATCGTGAGACGCACGCCGCCGTACACGGCGCTCCCAACAAGTTCCTCCAGGCTGTTCCACTTGCTGTTTTCCATCTACAGCACCTCATCACCATGAGCGGACACCCCTCATACACCGGATGATGACTACATCCACGGTCTCATACATGCCTATTATCCACTTTTAATGTGTGAGTAGCCATTTGGCCGTTCTCCTTTTGTATCTTATTTTATCGATTAAATACGCTATTGCACTTAGATTGGGCGCATCCTTGTTTCTTTTTATTTAACCACTTAAGGACCGCCTACTGCACATATACGTCAGCAGAATGGCACGGCTGGGCACATGTATGTACAGGTACGTCCTGTACTAGTACCCAGCCGTGGGTCACGGACGCACGCCTGCGGCACGCTCCCGTGACCTGGTCCGAAGCTCCCCTTTCAGAGCCCCCTTGTGGTTAACTCCCAAACTGCAAATGTCATTTTCACAACAAACAATGCAATTTAAATGCATTTTTTGCTGTGAAAATGACAATTGTCCCAAAAATGTCTCAAAATTTTCCGAAGTGTCCGCCATAATGTCGCAGTCACGAAAAAAATTGCTGATCGCCGCCATTAGTAGTAAAAAAAAATAAATAATAAAAATGCAATAAAACGATCCCCTATTTTGTAAATGCCATACATTTTGCGCAAACCAACCGATAAACGTTTATTGCGATTTTTTTTACCAAAAATAGGTAGAAAAATACATATCGGCCTAAACTGAGGAAAAAAAATGTATATATTTTTGGGGGATATTTATTATAGCAAAAAGTAAAAAATATTGCATTTTTTCAAAATTGTCGCTCTATTGTTGTTTATTTTTGTTTATTGATTAAAAAAAAAAAAAAAACGCAGAGGTGATCGAATACCACCAAAAGAAAGCTCTATTTGTGGGGAATAAAGGATGCCAATTTTGTTTGGGAGCCACGTTGCATGACTGCACAATTGTCAGTTAAAGCAACGCAGTGCCGAATCGCAAAAAGGGGCAAGGTCCTTTAGCAGTATTTTGGTCTGGGTCTTAAGTGGTTAAAATGCATTGTTTACTGTAAAAATGACAATTGCAGTTTGGGAGTTAACCACAAAGGGGGCACTGAAGGGGTTATGTATGACCTCATCTGTGTTTCTAACTGTCCCTACAGTTAGAAGGGGGTGTGGCTTTAGGTGTGACGGCATCGATTGTGTATCCCTATAAAAGGGATCACATGATCGATCACGGCGCCACAGTGAAGAACAGGGAAACTGTGTTTACACACAGCTCTCTCCGTTCCTCAGCTCCGGGGACTGATCACGGGACTCCAGCGCCGAACGGGTCCGCGGGTCCCGCAGTCCCAGTCACGGAGCTTCGGACTGGGTCGCGACGCGCGCCCGCGACCCACGGCTGGGCACTTATAGAGGACGTACTTGTATGTGCATGTGCCCAGCCGTGCCATTCTGCCGACATAAATGTGCAGGAGACGGTCCTTAAGTGGTCAACCACTTAATGCCCGCCACACGACTATGTACGTCCACAGAATGGCACGTACAGTCAGATGGGCGTACATGTACGTCCCTGCCTTCTAGCGGGTCGGGGGTCCGATCAGGACCCCCTCCGCTGCGTGCGGCGGGCAGGTTACCTTCGGGAGCTATCCGGGACGAGGGGGCAGCTGTTGTTTTCTGTTCCGCCCCCTCGTGATCGCTCCCAGCCAATCCCCTGAGCCTCCGCCGTGTCACTTCCTCTGCCTGTGTAATGTAAACACTGGCAGAGGAAGTGATGTGAGCTCTCCTCTCGGCGGTATTTTCAATCCGCCGAGAGGAGAGAAGACTCACAGTAAGTCGCACCAACACTACACTGACACCACACACATAGGCACATTTAACCCCTTCCGATTACCCCCCCAGCCCCCTGTCACACTGTCACTGATTGCAGTGATCATATATTTACTGATCACTGCATTTAGTGTCAGTGTGACAGTTAGTGTGACAGGCAGTTAGTGTTAGGTCCAGGGTAGCCCCGTACCCCCCCTAATAAGGTTTTAACCCCTTGATCACCGCCCTAGTTAACCCTTTCACCCCCTATTGCCAGCATCACTAAGCATCACTAAGCGGTACATGCGGCGGTCCGGTTACCTGGCCGAGCGATCCGTGCTGAGGAGGCGGTGGTTCGTTTTTGTCCGCCCCCTCCGGATCGCTCCCAGCCAACCCGCGTGCTCCCCCGGCGTGTCATTTCCTCCTCCTGTGTAAACACAGGAGGAGGAAGTGATGTGATCTCTCCACTCGGCGGTATTTTCAACCGCCGCTGAGGAGAAATCACATCTCACAGTAAGTCTGCACAACACTACGCTGACACCAGTACACAAAGGCAGACTTAACCCCTTGCGATCACACCCCCTCCCCCCTGTCACAGTGTCACTGAATGCAGTGATCATATGTATGATCACTGCAGTTAGTGTCAGTGTGACAGGCAGTTAGTGTTAGGTCCAGGATACCCCCCCTAATAAAGTTTTAACCCCTTGATCACTGCCCTAGTTAACCCTTTCACTCCCTATTGCCAGCGTCACTAAGCAATCATTTTTCTGATCGCCGTATTAGTGTCGCTGTTCCCGCTAGGTAGCTATTTTTTTTTTATTGCTATTTTTTTTTAGCAAAGACACGTGAAGACTAAAATTTAGTTTATTTGATTTTTCTTATAACAAAAAGTAAAAAACATTGATTTTTTTTCAAAAATGTCGCTCTATTTTTGTTAATAGCGGAAAAAAAAAAAAAAAAAATCGCAGAGGCGATCAAATACCACCAAAAGAAAGCTCTATTTGTGGGAAGGAAAGGACGCACCTTTTGTTTGGGAGCCACGTCGCACGACCGCGCAATTGTCAGTTAAAGCGACGCAGTGCCGAATCACAGATTCCAATCTCTCCACCATGGCCAAGACCAAAGAGCTGTCCAAGGATGTCAGGGGCAAGTTTGTAGACCTACACAAGGCTGGAATGGGCTACAAGACCATCGCCAAGCAGCTTGGCGAGAGGGTGGCAACAGTTGGTGCGATTATTCACAAATGGAAGAAGCACAAAATAACTGTCAGTCTCCCTCAGTCTGGAGCTCTATCCAAGATATGACCTCACAGAGTTTCATTGATCATGAGAACGGTGAGGAATCAGCCCAGAACTATACAGCAGAACTTTGTCAATGATCTCAAGGCAGATGGGACCATAGTCACCAAAAAACAATTCGTAACACACTATGCTGTGAAAGACTGAAATCCTGCAGCACCCACAAAGGTCCCCTTGCTCTAGAAAGCACATATACAGGCCAGCCTGAAGTTTGCTAATGAACATCTGAATGATTCAGATGAGAACTAGGCAGGGCCGATCCTAGGGTCACAGGCGCCTGGGTGCAGAAATATTTCTGGCGCCCCCACAAAGGGGGGCGTGGTCATCTTACCAACTCCTCCCTTTACAAATGTTTCTATGGCAATGACTCAAACACAGAGATGCTCCTCTAAGAAGTATTTGTTGCCCTGGGATCCTCCCATGATCTTTTAACAATAAAGAAAATACTAGAAGAGCGTACACTAATGAGACCTGGAGGGGAACCTCTCTGATACTGTTAGAAAGTGCCCCAAAACATAGTACAGGAGATGGTCAGAGACTGTAGACATGATACAAGAGATGGTCAGAGACTGCAATCATAGTACAGGAGAGGATCAGAGAGTGTAGACATATTACAGGAGACAGTCAGTGACTGGAGATATAATACAGGAGATGGTCAGAGACTGCAGACATATTACAGGAGACAGTCAGGGACTGGAGAAATAATACAGGAGACAGTCAGAGACTGCAGATATAATACAGGAGATGGTCAGAGACTGCAGTTCCTATTGGCATAAGTAGATAATGGCCGATCGGCTCTCACCTGACCCAGCGATACAGCAACAACGGTTCCTCTGATCAGGAGTCAGCTCACTCTGAATTGCCCATGGATACTCCGCTGGGTAGAGCCCAGATCTGTATTCTGGCAATGACTCCATTCCTTTCTCCGCCAGGGATGGCACTAGGCTGTGTGGCTTTCCCTCTGGTGGCGCATGGCAGCGGGGTTCTCTCTCTGATGGTGTTCTCTCAGCACTGTCCTCTCCCTCTGGAGTCCTTGGTGCACTTCCCTGAAAGCTTTCCTGGGGTTCTGGCTCTCTCTTTCCCATTCAGCTGAACATACCGTGTGGGCTGCAGCTTCTATGTTACAGTGGGGTTGCCAGTCCTCAAACTACAAGTCCCACAATCCTCTTCTCTGCTCCTTTTTCTATTCTATTCCTTCCCTGGCCAATATAAAGACGGGAAAAAAACATAAAGGGTGGCTGTGCTGGCAAGCGCCGCTCACTAGTACAGCATTGCGCGCAAAGAGAAGGAGGCGAGGGAGTGGAAGGAGGAATAAAGAGCCCGCAGCTGCAGTGGCATCACTAGGGTTGTTGTCACCCGTTGAGGTAAAACATGGCGTCACCCCCTTCCTCCACCTATAGTTGCCCCTCAGTACAGACCCCCTCCACTAAGTATAGACCCCCTACGTCAGTGCAGACTCCTAACTAAGTATAAACCCCCTCCCTCAGTACAGACCCCCCAGGACAAACCACCCCCAATTAGTACAGACCCCCCAGGACAAACTATCCCCCTCAATTAGTACAGACCCCCTTCATTAGTACAGACTCTTCTCTATTAGTACAGGCCCCTAGGACAAACCAAGCCCTCCATTAGTACAGACCCCCAGGACAAAACACCCCCCCATTAGTACAGACCCACTTCCAGTATTAAAGACCACCCCAGAACAACCCCCCCCCCATCAGTACAGACCTCTAGGACAAACCAATCCCCCTCCTTTAGTACAAACTCCCCATTAGTACAGACTCCCCCAGGACAAACCCCCCCCCCATTAGTACAGACTCCCCCAGGACAAACCCCCCCATTAGTATAGACTCCCCCAGGACAAACCCCCCATTAGTATAGACTCCCCCAGGACAACCCCACCTCCATTAGTACAGACCTCCCTCAGGACAAACCACCCCCCAGTAGTGCAGAACCCCCCTCCATTAGTACAGACCCCCAGGACAAACCACCCCTCCATTAGTACAGACCCAACCAGGACAGACTCCTCATTAGAACAGACCCCAGAACAAACCCCCCATTAGTGCAGACCCCCCCAGAACAAATCCCCCATTATTACAGACCCCCAGGACAAACACCCCTATTAGTACCGACCCCCCAGGATAACCCCCCATTAGTGCATACCCCCAGGACAAGCCCCCCCATTAGTGCAGCCCCCCAGAACAAACCCCCCCATTAGTACAGACCCCCCAGGACAAACCCCCCTTAGTACCGACCCCCCAGGATAAACCCCCCCATTAGTGCATATCCTCAGGACAAGCCCCCCATTAGTACAGACTCCCCCCATTAGTACAGATCCCCCTCAGGAAGAGTGACCCCCCAGGACAAACCCCCCTATTAGTACAGACTCCCCCATTAGTACAGACCCCTCCAGGACAAACCACCCCATTAGTGCAGACCCACCTAGTTCAAACCCCCCCATTAGTACAGACCCCCAGGACAAACCCCCCATTAGTATAGACCCCCCAGGACAACCCCCCCTCATTAGTGCAGACCCCAGGGGCAAACCCCCCCATTAGTACAGACTCCCCGGACAACCCCCCTCATTAGGGCAGACCCCAGTGACAAACCCCCCATTAGTACAGACTCCCCCCAGGAAAAAAATGCCCCCTACATTACTACAGACCCCTCCCCCCAGGACAAACCCTCCTCCATTACAGTAAATAAAAACACACGGTCCATCATGCCTGACACTGCTCCTCTCTGTGTCATAAGAGGACTCCTGTCTGCAGCGATCTGTGATCCACCCGGGTGGCAGCTGCAGAGGAGGGGACAGTGTGCAGCCACGCCGCCGGGTGGATCACAGATCGCCGCAGACAGGAGTTTTTTTATGACACACACAGAGAGAAACAGAATATGTGTCAGGCATGATGGACCGCCCACTCAGCGACGTCACTGAGCAGCTAGCGTCTATCCACACAGAGACAGCCGCTCCGATCTCCAGACTCTTCACTCCCCTCTCTAACAGGAGGAGGAAGGGGGGACACGTACAGCGGTACAAGACAAAGTCCGACAAACACATCAGCGGTGGCGGCGGCGGGGAGAGCCGCTGGCGCCGCTCTACACAAACAAGGAGAGTGATTTGAGACAGGCACTCTGGCGCTTCAGCGCCCCCACCTCTGTGGCGCCTGGGTGCACTGCACCCTTTGCACCCCGGTTAGGATCGGCCCTGGAACTAGGTGAAAGTTTTGTGGTCAGATGAGACCAAAACCAAGGACTTTGGCATTAACTCAATTGTTTGGAGGAAGATTGCTGCCTATGACCCCAAGAACACCATCCCCACTGTTAAACATGGAGGTGGAAACATTATGCTTTTGAGGTGATTTTCTGCTAATGGGACAGAACAACTTCCTCGCATTAAAGGGACGATAGACGGGGCCATGTATCGTCAAATCTTGGGTGAGAACATCATTTCCCCCGCCAGGGCATTGTAAACAGGTCATTGATGGGTATTCCAGCATAACAATGACCCAAAAACATGGCCAAGGTAACAAATGAGTGGCTCAAGAAGAAGCCGTTTTTTCACCTTAACCACTTAAGCCCCGGACCACTATGCTGCTAAATGCCCAGAGGCGTTTTTACAATTCAGCACTGCATCGCTTTAACAGAAAATTGCGCGGTCGTGCGACGTGGCTCCCAAACAAAATTTGCGTCCCTTTCTTCCCACAAATAGAGCTTTCTTTTGATGGTATTTGATTGCCTCTGCAATTTTTATTTTTTGCACTATAAACAAAAATAGAGCAACATTTTTGAAAAAAAAAATCAATATTTTTTACTTTTTGTTATAAGAAAAAAATCGAATAAACCAAATTTCAGTCAAACATTTAGGCCAAAATGTATTCAGCCACATGTCTTTAGTAAAAAAAAAATAAAAAATTTGCTACCTAGCGGCAACAGCGACACTAATACAGCGATCAGAAAAACGATCGCTTAGTGACGCTGGCAATAAGGGGTGAAAGGGTTAACTAGGGCGTGATCAAGGGGTTAAACCTTTATTAGGGGGGGTATGGGGCTACCCTGGACCTAACACTAACTGCCTGTCACAGTAACTGTCACACTGACACTAAATGCAGTGATCAGTAAATATATGATCACTGCAATCAGTGACAGTGTGACAGGGGGCTGGGGGTGGTCGGAAGTGTGCCTATGTGTCTGGTGTCAGTGTAGTGTTGGTGCGACTTACTGTGATGTCTTCTCTCCTCTCGTCGGATTGAAAATACCACTGAGAGGAGAGGCGACATCACTTCCTCTGCCAGTGTTTACATTACACAGGCAGAGGAAGTGACACGGCTCAGGGGATTGACTGGGAACGATCACGAGGGGGAGGACAAAAACGAACAGCCCCCCCCTCGTCCCGGATCGCTCCCGAAGGTAAGACGCCCACTGCACGTAGCATGTATGCCCATCTGCCTGTACGTGCCATTCTGTGGACGTACATAGTCGTGCGGCGGGCGTGAAACGGTTAATGCTTTAAGGTAAAAAAACTTTTGTTGTGCAGCGCACCCCAGAGCCCCACTTTTACTTTCCTGTGCCCAACTGTTCCAGCAACGGGGACGAGTTCACCAGCTCCAACCAGTGTCTCGGGTCCTCATTGTATAGATTGATAGCAGCAGGATCCATTGGCTCCCGCTACTGTCAATCAAATTCAATGACCAGGGGCGGGGCCAAGTCCTGCTGTCTGTGTCAATGGACGCAGTGCCCCCAGGGAAAGCGCTTCTCCATGTGGGCACTCGATGCAGGGATGAGAAAGGAGCGCTGCTGGGGGACCCCAGAAAAGGATCGAGGCCACTTTGTGCAAAACCCTTGCATATAGGAGGTAAGTATGACATTTTTGTTATTTATTGAATTTTTTTAAACAAAGCTTTACAACCCCTTTAAGAGCCTGGAGTGGCCTAGCCAGTCTCCAGACCTTAATCACATAGAAAATACGTGAAGAAAGCTGAAGGTTTGAGTTACCAAACATCAGCCTCAAAACCTTACAGACTTGGAGAGGATCCGCAAAGAGGAGTGGGACAAAATGTCTTCTAAAATGTGTGTGTAGCACTACCCCCGTAGGCAGGCCTGGACTGGCCATAGGGCAGACCGGGCATATGCCCGGTGGGGTGCCCGCTTTGGCCCGTTGATGTCCAGGCCGTACATCGGGAGGTAAGCGGCGACCACGGCCTGGACAGGGTTAACACCTGTGCCTTCTCTGGTGGAACTACAAGTGACGTTCGCGGCTGCAGGGGCTGAGCTTTGTGTCTCTCTCACACAGCTCAGGGCCAGAGCCGACACGAACAGTTTCGCTCTCCACTAAGACGGACTGCTCCTTCCCCTTCCCGCCCCTCTACTTCTGTGTTCTGCCCCGCCCACACACTCGGAGATGAGATAGAAGTTTTACCTCTGAAGATAAATGCTGCAGCCAGCCTGTGCCTGAGCCTATATCCTGGGGGTGAGTAATATCACCCTATCTCCTGCCTCTAAGTGTGTAACATTTATTTAAGGGGTACTATGTGCTCTCTGATGCAAGAGGTGAGCTTTGATGACCAGAGACCCCCTTAAATCAGGGTTCCCCTTTACATTAGAGTCCACAGAGGTCCTCCTTACAGTAAGTGGAAATGCTGCAGACTCTAAGGGGGATCTGTGTGGACACTGATGTGAGGGGGCTCTGTGCCGATTCTGATGTGAGGGGGATTTGTGCAGATTCTGATGTGAGGGGGCTCTGTGCAGACTCTGATGTGAGGGGGCTCTGCATGGACTGTGATGTAAGGGGGTATTTGGGGACTCTGATGTAAGGGGGGGTATGTGCGGACTCTGATATAATGGGACTCTCATGTAAGGGGGGGTCTGTGCGGACTCTGATGTAAGGGACAGGACGAGCTGGAGATCTGCACAGTGAGCAAAGAGTAAAAGGGGGCACTGTGATTACAGAGAATGGGGGGAGTAATTGCAGGGGCACTGTAATTATTACAGTGCTGTCCCCATCATATCACAGTGTCCCTGCACATTAGAGTGTGGAGGACACCGACACATTGTTTTTTAATAAATCATTTGCGTAAGGCAGAGCAGCATTTGAACCCATCGCAGCTCCACATAGCTGTAAATAACAATCCTGTTTGAATGCTAAAAAAAAAAAATTCAAATTTCACTTTTACAGAAAAAATGTAAAGGTCAACTTACACTGGACACTCTTCCCATCCCTCTCTGTTCCCTGCTTTACTTACCCCCCATAAAATCCACTGGAGTGATGCTGGGGTGCTGACAGCTCAGCAACCCTGGAGGTAAGTACAGTGGGGACTGACTAATACTGACCAACGTCAAGTAAATAAGGAATATAATGTTGAATCAAATGTGTAAGGCAATACTTTAGAAGGCAGGTTAGATTTAGAGCTGACCAGCACTGATGTTGTGGAGAACTTACCATGACCATTGCAATGTGCATCATTATTATTACTGGGGTAGTTCCAGAACGAGAAGGTGTGAAATAAAACAAACAATGCTAAAAAAAAAACTGTTAGCAGCCAGTTTGTGTAGAAAAGGATCCCAGAGGGTGTGCCAGCAGAATGTGCAACAGAGAACTGCTAAGGGTAGGACATAGGGTAATATGTGCAGGAGGGCCGTACCAAGGGAATGGCACCATGAAGTATGTGCAGGAGAGAAAGTTTAGCTTGAACTATTGAGCTCTGTAAACGATGGACTTTATTTTAGCAAAGAAGCCAAGTCTACTAATCTGGTAAACATTTCAAAAGGAGCCTACAGCTGAAAATGAACATAGAAAATATTCAGGAACAGTATTTAATATTTTTCTGACTCAAAAAGTACAAAATATTTGCTACTTTGCCTGGTTGCTGGTTTGACCTTTTCCTACCTACCACTTTCTGACCACCACTCTGTTGGTCAGTAGGGCTGACCATGTTTTAGACGGTGACCCTGTTTCTGACAGATTTATTTACAATGTTTTTGATTGTTTATTTTCCTCATAATGTGTTCCTATTATTGTACAGGTGAGAGCAGTCACATCATTGGAGGACGGGAAGCTGCTCCTCACTCTAGACCATATATGGCTCTACTGGATACAGATGGAGAGCAATGTGCTGGAACATTAATAAAAGCTGACTGGGTGTTAACTGCAGCTCACTGTAAAGTGTAAGTAAATATCAGATGCTCTGTGCTTATTAAAACTGTTATAATTGTTTCTTAAAGTTAAACCCTGAAAAACAAAAAGGATTCCTTGCAGCCCTCTGGCAGTGGACTGGATTGTCTCTCAACATCCTCTTGTCCCTGCATGGAACCTGATGAAGTCATAGCACCTTAGATTACTGCAGCCTGTTCAGTGCCCAGCAGCTCAGCCTGTTCACTGCCGATTAATACAGCCTGTTCATGGCGCAGTAGCTCAGCCTGTTTAGTGCCCTTATATTGGATTGGATTAAATACTTATAGAGCGCCAAATGCAAGTTGTGATACTCGCGTCTAAGCGCTTACCAACAAGCTAAGGGGGGGGGGGGGGAGTGTCAGGGCACAGCAAGCCTATCCCTACTCCCTGACAATGGACCGCAGCCTAGGATTAAGGCAGCGTCCTGCTAAGGGCTTGGAAGGTGCGGGTCTCTATCTATAGGCTTGTGAAAACAAAAGTGTCTTCAAGCCCTTACGGAAGGCCATCAAGGAGGTGGATGCTCGGAGCTGATGAGGGAGCTGGTTCCACAGAAAATTCCCCAGTGTTTGGAGCCGGCGGCCACCTTTCGAAGCTAATCTGCTAGATTTAATAATTGCTAACAGAGCGTCAGTCGAGCGAAGCTCTCTGGGTGGACAGTAATGTTCTGACATATGAATGCAGCCTGTTCAGTGCTCGGCAGCTCAGCCTGTTTAGTGCCCATAAATGCAGCCAGTTCAGTGCCCAGCAGCTCAGCCTTACCTAGAGGAGAGGATAGAAGATAGATTTTACAGAGTGGGGATCTCATTTTTACCCAGCGTGGTTGCTGTCTTCAGAGGAAGCCCTGGTTCACACTGGTGCGTCAAAACGGCGGATTTTGCCGCAAATTGCCGGCAATGGCACTGTCCTAATTGGTGCGACGCTGCATCTGCGGCATTGCACCGATTTCAAAAAGTAGTCTCTGTACTACTTTTTGCGATTTCAGCCTGCGATTGACATCTGTGCAGAAACCTGCACAGATGTCTCTGAAATCGCGGCTGAAATCGGGACTGCCAGCGGGAGTGAAATCGTGCGAGTTCAGCTGAACTCACACGGCTTCACTCCCGCAGCCCAGTGTGAACCTGGGCAAAGTCCTGCATCACCAGTGTGCTGCCTATCATAGGAACTGTAGTGAGTTTAATTTGGGGGTAGTGGCGCTGCCTCTACCTCACCCCCTGTGCAAATAAGGTGGAAAGTACCCGATTTGTAGGATCCTATAAATTTGAGCTATTAGTAAGTGAACTAAATATAATGGTTAATAAGTGAACCTCCACTTAAAAAAACAGTGTTAGGCCGCGTACACACGAGGGGATATGTCCGCTGAAAACGGTCCGATGGACCGTTTCAGCAGACATCTCCGCTCGTGTGTATGGGCTAGCGGACAGATTTGTCCACCCGACAGATTTCAAAGCAAGCTTTGAAATCTATCCGGTGGGAATCTGTCCGCCCGACATGTCTGCTGGTTAGTACACTTACCAGCAGACATGTCGGCTCCCACCGCCGCCGCGCCGCTGCCGAATGGATTCGGCGCATGCGCGGAAGTGTTTTACTTCCTGGTGCGGTGACGTGGCGGTGACGCGGCGGCGTCAACGGCACCGCCGCGTCATCGCCACGTCACCGCGCCGTCCGGCGGCGGGGAATTTGATCCGATGGTGTGTACACGCCATCGGATCAAACTCCCGATCGGATATATCCGATGGAAATGGTCCGCGGACCGTTTTCATCGGATATATCCGATCGTGTGTATGGGGCCTTAGAATAATGAATATATCAGGCAGGTTAAAATATATCACCGAGTGAGTGCTATGACTAGTGTGTGGGTCTACAGTATGTATCCCTTACCAGGTGTATACAACCTTTCATCACACTTCCACCCACATTGACAATATTATTCCAACATTATAGCCTGTTATTAGAGTGTCCAATAATCAAGTGAACAAAAAAAAATAGTTTTTGTACAAAGTGAAACCAATAAAATAATTAGGTGCAAAAATAGTCCAGTTGCAACTTCAATACTGGGCTAAATAATACACCAGGCGATAAGTCGCATAGAGGAAATTGCATGGGAGTAAACAATAGTCTCTAGTGAAAAGAGTTCAGTTGTTCCAATCAGGACTTTAAAGATGCAAAATCTTGCAGTGAGGAGAAGTGTTCCTATATCACAGGAAAGGATTCACGGTGGTCCCAGTGCTCCCCCACAAGGGTTCCCACTCACCAGATCCAAATCCCTGTCCGTGTAAATGGCCTATAATATAGGTCTCCTAGATTTCCAATGCTCCAGGTGTCTCCTTGTTACTCAGGATCTTCCACGGTAGAGATTTTCCAGCACCAAGTTGTAATAATTCCTCAGAGAAAAGATAATTTGAATCCCATAGTGTAGTACTTAAGCAGGGTATTTATTAGGCAAAAAATGCCAAGTACATACAATATCAAGCAGCACTGTGACCAGTGACAGCCCGAAAAAATTAATTATTTAAAACGAAAACCATAAAAATAAATTAAAATTAAAGGTTTTAAAAGCGTTAGCTATATCAGATATCCTTAGGCAGTGTTGCACATTCCGTCGCTTCCGGGTAAGCGCAGGGTGGAACGCAGCTTGAGCACACGCTGCAATTCCCGTGATAGGTGCTTCTTTTTTTGAACCCGGTGAGATAGTTTCATGCAACCTGACTATCTGATATAGCTAACGCTTTTTAAACCTGTAATTTTAATTTATTTTATGATTTTCGTTTTAAATAATTCTTTTTTTCAGGAGATGTTGTGGAGGTTGAGGCGGCAAGATTTGGACAGTGATTGGACATGAGGCTTAAAGGAGAGTTCAGAGTCCAGGACTACACCTAGGACCTTGGCATGTGGGGATGGGCTGATAGTTGTGCCATCAATTGACAGAGAGATTAGGGAAAGAGGCACAGTTCACACAGTTTCACAGGCTCACACAGTTCCGGGCCAGCCGCGGGGCACACCGGAAACGGGTCCTGTGCATCTCTGGCTCCGTTTCAGGTGCAAATTCAGGAAAAAATTCGGACCTGATTCGCACCAGAATCGGTGTAAAGGGATGCACAGGACCCCCTGCTGGGACCCACGGCCGCATCAATGTGAACCCAGCCTGAAAGAAAAGAAAAGTACCAAAGTACTCCCCTTTCTAACCAATGACACAAAACTCTTAATTCACTCCCTGGTCATCTCTCACCTCGACTAATGCAACTCCGTTCTCATTGGCTTACCTATGCATACTCTATCCCCCCTTCAGTCCATCATGAATGCTGCTGTCAGACATCCATCTTACAACCGCTCTGTCTCTGCTACTCCTCTCTGGCTCCCGCCAATAAATGATATTCAAAATACTAACTACTACCTACAAAGCCATCCACAACTCTGCCCCCAGCTGCATCACTGACCTAGTCTCTAAATACCAACCTAATTGTTCTCTTTCTTCTCAAGACCTCCTGCTCTCTAGCTCTCTCATCACCTGCTCCCATGCTCGTCTCCAGGACTTTTTCAGAGCCTCTCCAAGCCTACGGAACTCCTTACCCCAATCTGTCCATCTATCTCCTTCTCTATTAGCTTTTAGAGGATACCTGAAAACCCTCCTCTTCAGAGAAACCTATCCTACCCACACCTAACAACTGTATTTTCATTTTGTCCATCTGATCATCCCCCACAGCTACTACCCTTTGTTACACTTGACCCTCCCTTCTAGACTGTAAGCTCTAACGAGCAGGGCCCTCTGATCCCTCCTGTATTGAGACTGTACTGTCTTCTGTGATGTTGTAAAGCGCTGCGCAAACTGTTGGCGCTATATAAATCCTATATTATAATAATAATTGTGAGCCGGTCACACTCTCCTTTCATGCAAATTGGATGCTGGGATACCTTTAGTAGTGGGCCTGTGTCAATGGCATCAGTTGACATCAGCTTAAGACACCTCTGAGATTTTTCAGAATTTACTGACAGGTGCATTTGACCGGCTTCAAATGAGTGCTGCATGTCCATAGATGTGTAGCAGAATGCAAAACCTACTTGAAGCAAACAAACGCAAGTTGATCCTTAAGCTGGCCATACACTATATACATTTTCTCATTCAATTACCTTCAACTATGTAGTGCAAGGGCCTGCCTGACTGCATACAAATTGAAAGTGTTTAGGTTTGACCTCATATTATTATATGGTTTTGGTAAATATAAAGGAATATACAAGAAAATTGTATATTGTATGACCATCCTTAAAGTGTTTGTGCAACCAAAACTTTTTCCTTTGTTTTGTATAGAATGTGTTATGCCGCGTACACACGATCGTTTTCGGCATTAAAAAAAATGCAGTTTTTTAAAAATTTAATTTAAAACAATCGTGTGTGGGCTTCACATAATTTTTCGGGTTCTGAAAAAAAAAAAAATTCGAACATGATGCATTTTTTAACGATGTTTTAAACAATTTTGTTTTTCGGGTTGTAAAAATTATCATGTGTGGGCTAAAACGACGTAAAAAACCTGCGCATGCTCAGAAGCAAGCTATGAGACGGGAGCGCTCGTTCCGGTGAAACTAGCATTCGTAATGGAGATATCACATTCATCACGCTGTAACAGACAGAAAATCGCAAATCATCTTTTACTAACACGAAATCAGCTAAAGCAGCCCAAAGGGTGGCGCCATCCAAATGGAACTTCCCCTTTATAGTGCCTGTCGTACGTGTTGTACGTCACCGCGCGTTGCTAGAGCATTTCTTTTAACGATCGTGTGTGGGCAACGTCGTTTTAATGATGACATTGGAAAAAAACATACTTTTTTCTAGAGGCTGAAAAATGTAATTTTTTACGAAAATCGATCGTGTGTATGCGGGATCAGGATTAGCACCGCATAGCAAAAAAAAATCCACATGAGTTCTAATCCTTTACCAGTCTTCCCTTTCTATCCAAAACTAGAAAACATTTTTGATTTTATATATACTTTATTATTTTGATGTAACAAAAACAGTTTTCAGTCTTTTCAAATCTCAGTGATCTTATCATAAAGGTAGTTGTTATGGGTCTCTGTTTGCGCCCTGTCACATGCACCTCTTGTTGAGACTACAGGCAGCCATGCTAACACACATTGTGTAGGCACGGCCCTATATTGTCACTATAAATATGGTCATCTAGAACAATGAGATGCAGCTAATGGTAGGTCAGGTGTATGGAGACAGGGCCACCATCAGGGGGGTACAGGCAGTACAAAAGGGCCCAGAGGTCCCCAGGGCCCCGGATGGCAACCACCCTTTTTTTTATAAAAATCTTTTCTTTTTTTGTAAATATATAAAAATCAGAAGTCCCCTGGGTGCCGGATGGCAACCCCCCTTTTTTGTAATTTGTTTTTTTATTAAAAATTTTAATTCTTATATCGATTAATCAACTAATTTCGATTAATTATAACACACATACAGATCCAACTACTTTTAGCTGATCTCCTTGCAGGCCGATTCCCAGTGCAGCTACCAGCCAATGGAAAAATGGATAGCAGGATACCAAAAACACACAAAGGCAGCGCTCAATGGGAATAGCATTAAAACTTTTATAGTCTTCAAGTAGGTAACAAAATAAATATTGCACTGGAGATAACATCGATGTAGCTACATAAACTGTAAAAATGGAGTAATACCCAACGGTAGCAAAAGCAGTCATAAAAACATGTAGGTAAGTATGATACTGGTATAAAAATGTGTACAACGATACCACCTCTGAATCCAGATGAGGAGGGGTTAACATCAGTCTGTCGGCATGTAGATGTCCCATGAAGGGAACTATCACAACTCCCAGTGGATGGCTGTAGAATCCCAGGTTGACAGGGAAGTGATAGAGGGAAGTGTAACAGCCCTTGTGTGTGGCAGATAGTAAGGTCCCACCGGCATGCAGATATAAAGGCACAGCAAAGGAGCCCTTCAGATGGACACGGCAAGCCCCGCCGGTGTCTGTGACGTTACCGGATCTCCAAAGGAAATCCCTGAAGGCCCAGAAGCCGGCAGAGAGGTGAGTACCAATAAAAAGAATTTTAATCGATCAAAAAGATTTTGATCGATCAAAAATAAATAAAGATTAATTGATTAATTAAAAGTTAATTTGCACAGCCCTAATATATATATATATATATATATATATATATATATATATATATATATATATATATATATATATTTTTTTTTTTATTAAAAGACCCAGAGGTCCCCAGGGCCCTGGATGGCAGCCCTCAATCTCAATTTCAGGCGGCAGCACCCTCCCCGGTTCTCTGCTCCAGGGGGCCCATGACTGAGGCTGTGTAAGGGGTCCCATAACGGCCCTGTATGGAGACAGGAAGTTGGTGAAGAAGGATGAGATCAGCGGAGCTGAAATGCAAAGATAAAAAATATGAAAAACAATATTTTATGGAATTAACACTAAATGTTGTCCAGCTAGGGTTTGCATTTACATTAATTATAGAAAAATTGTTTTGCTCATATTTAATTTTTAGCAATTCTTCAACTACAATCAAACTGGGTGTCCACTCAATAAAAGAAAAAGATAGATATATACAGGAGTTCAAGGTCTTGAGAAGCATAAGCCACAACTATAATAACACAACTAAGGATAATGACATCCAGCTTGTACAGGTAAGTACATCAAGTAAATAACAAAAATCAAAGTGTATTTTACCCCATGAAAAGAAAAACAAATATATTGTAATTTGCCAATTCTTAGATTTGGTGGCTGCATTATGTTTTTTATTTTTCCCATTACATTCCATTCACATCTCTGCAATCTGAATCATGGGCGTAGTTGCCGCTATTACACCCGCGATTCGAAATGGCTGCAAAACACAGGACGCCTGTGTTTTCCCTGTGACTTACAATGGCACCCCAATTGTGGCACGATTTTACCACGATTCGGGGGGCGACAACAGAATCACGGGACGCATGTCACCCAAAAATAAGATCTTGCACTTCTTTTAGGAATATAACAATCTTCTGAAATTCTAATTTAAAAAAGAATACATTTGGATTGGAATAGAATATAAAAGAAAATAGAACAAACAATATAATAAAATAGCAAGAAAATAATCATCTTCCAAAATTCAAATCTTAAATCATTTAAATTCCTTTTCAAATGTAATCAATTTAAGAATTTAGAATAAGAATTTAGAATAACAATAATAAAAAAAGAATAGAATAAAATAGAAAGATTATAAACATTTCCCAAAATTTGAATAGAACACATTCTAATTTGAATAGAACAGAATAGAAAAGAATATAATAGAAAACAAAAAAGAAACAAGAAAAAAAGACAAACAATAATAGAATACAATACAAAACAATTCAATAAAATAGAAAGAATATAACCATCTTCCGAAATTCAAATTTTGAATAGAATAAACTTGAATTCAAATAGAATAGAAATGGATATAATAGAATATAAAAGAATAGACCCGAATAGAATATAAAAAAAAACACAATAGAAGGGAATAAAATACTGTAGAAAGGATATAACCATCTTTCGAAATTTTGAATTTCAAATAGAATAGAAAAAAAATGTAGAATTTCAAATAGAATAGAATAGAAAAAACAGAATAGACTTGAATAGAATAGGATGAATATAACCATCTTCTGTAATTCAAATCTCAAATAGAATACATTTGAATTCAAATAGAATAGAAAAGAATAGAATGGCAAATAAATAGAAAATAATAGACTAGAATAGAATAGAAAAAAACAACAGAATGGAATAGAAAGAATATAGCCATCTTCCAAAATTCAAATTTTGATAAGAATAAATTCTAATTCAATTTAAATTCTCCAAATTTGGTTGAATTTAAATAAACTAAAATTCCAAAAATAAATTTAATTAATTAAACAAAACTAATTTATGTAAATAACAAATTTAATCAAAATGAAACAAAACACATTTTTTCGTTCCGCACATGTCTAATGTCATTCTGGCTGAATTTTAAACCATTCTTGCCATCTTCATTCATTTTAATCCTGCCAATCTTCATCTCCACTACATGATGGGTTGATGCAAAAGATGGAGATAACATTGCTTATATTATCTGTTAAGTTTACAAAGTGTTTACAGAGTGTGACAACGGCACTGCATTGTTGGGAAAATCAACATATATTTTCTGTATTTAAGTAAAATGTTCATACAGTAGCATGAAAAATAGATATTTTGATATTTCAAGCAGGATCAAATTAAAAACTTTTTTGTGGTATTTTCTTTCAAATAATGTTTTCTAAGTAGCCAAATGTAGAAAATCTTTTTTTCACTTAGCCCAGCGATTTTAGCAGGATTATAACAACCATTGTTGCTGTAAATCCAGAGCCGATCCTAGGCAGGGTGCAGAGGTGGGGGCGCCGAAGCTCCAGAGTGCTCCCCTCCCTCCTTCTTGTCTGTGTCCAGAGGCGGAGTGCTTGCTCTCTCCGCTGGCAACTGACAAGAGCGCATAAGGATTTTTTGCACGAATATTTGAGTCTACAACATTATAAAGACATTTCTCTGAAGATTGATGGACATTTAAAAACACTTTGGGCCAGATTCTCTAAGAATTCCGGCGGCGTAGCGAAAGCCAGTTACACTACGCCGCCGCATCGTACTAGAGCAAGTGCTTTATTCTCTAAGCACTTGCTCCGTAGGTTTCGCCTGCGTTGCGTAAATCGCGCAGCCTAAACCCGCGCAATTCAAATGGGGCGGCTTGTATTTAAATTAAGTGCGCCCCCGCGTCGAATGAACTGCGCATTTGCCGGCCGGGGAAAAAGCCCAGTGCGCATGCTCCAGCTCACGTCGGAAAGCGCCGTTGAAACCGACATCAAAACGACGTGAGCGTCATTTACGCAACTCCCTATTCGCGAACGAGTTAGTAAAACGCCGTAAGCGAAGGAAAAAGCCGACGCTGACCCGACGCCATACTTAACATGGCATCCGACGGCACCCGACGGAACTTCGATCGAAATCGATCGAGAATCGGCGTACTACCTCATTTGCATATGCAAATGCGAAAACAACGTAAAGGCCACCAGGTGGCCGGAGTTGTCATTACAACTACGATCCGCAAGTGTAATGGTTTTACACTTGTCGGATGTAGAAGCGTATCTATGCAAAAGTGATGCTTAGCATCACTCGCATAGATACGAGACAAAAAAAACGGCGATACGACGGGGTATCTGAGATACTGTGGTAACGCCGCTGAGAATCTGGCCCTTAGATTATTATTGTCACCATTTCCATTCCATGATTTATGGTTATATATACACATACTTGCTGTAATATATTTTACAGCGCCCCGTATCACCACTATTTTATATTGCTCGGTAGGATTCCTACAGTATTTTGGAGAGCATCTATATAGTAATTAGACTGGTTTCATTGGCGCAAGGTTGTTCACTTCGTATGTACTACACTGCCTGCACTGACTGAATATAGAATATATATATATATATATATATATATATATATATATATATATATATATATATATATACATACACACACACACACATACATACATACATACATACATAACACACACACACCGTCAGGTCCATAAATATTGGGACATTGACACAATTCTAATCTTTTTGGCTCTATACACCACCACAATGAATTTGAAATGAAATGAACAAGACGTGCTTTAACTGCAGACGTTCAGCTTTAATTTGAGGGTATTTACATTCAAATAAGGTGAACGGTGTAGGAATTACAACAGTTTATATGTGTCCCTCCCACTTTTTAAGGGGCCAAAATGTATGGGACAATTGGCTGCTCAGCTGTTTCATGGCCAGGTGTGTGTTATTCCCTTATTATCCCATTTACAAGGAGCAGATAAAAGGTCCAGAGTTCATTTCAAGTGTGCTATTTGCATTTAGAATCTGTTGCTGTCAACTCTCAATATGAGATCCAAAGAGCTGTCACTATCAGTGAAGCAAGCCATCATTAGGCTGCAAAAAAAAAACATAAGAGAGATAGCAAAAACATTAAGTGTGGCCAAATTAACTGTTTGGAACATCCTTAAAAAGAAAGAATGCACCAGTGAGCTCAGCAACACCTAAAGACCTGGAAGACCACGGAAAACAATTGTGATGGATGACCGAAGAATTCTTTCCCTGGGGAAGACAACACCCTTCACAACAGTGACCAGATCAAGAACACTCTCCAGGAGGTAGGTGTATGTGTGTCAACGTCAACGATCAAGAGAAGACTTCACCAGAGTGAATGCAAAAGGCTTACCACAAGATGTAAACCATTGGTGAGCTTTAAAAACAGGAAGGCCAGATTAGAGCTTGCCAAACATCATCTAAAAAAGCATTCACAGTTCTGGAACAACATCATATGGACAGATGAGACCAAGATCAACTTGTTCCAGAGTGATAAGAAGAGAAGAGTATGGAGAAGGAAAGGAACTGTCATGGTGTGGGCATGTATGGCTGCCAATGGAACTGGTTCTCTTTTATTTATTGATGTGACTGCTAACAAAAGCAGCAGGATAAATTCTGAAGTGTTTCAGGCATTATTATGTGCTCATATTCAGCCAAATGCTTCAGAACTCATTGGATGGAGCTTCACAGTGCAGTTGGACAATGACCTAAAGCATACTGCGAAAGCAACCAAAGAGTTGTTTTAAGGGAAAGAAGTGGAATGTTATGCAATTGCCAAGTCAATCACCTGACCTGAATCCAATTGAGCCTGCATTTCACTTGCTGAAGACAAACCTGAAGGGAAAATGCCCCAAGAACAAGCAGGAACTGAAGACAGTTGCAGAGCATCACCAGGGATGAAACCCAGCCTCTGCTAATGTCTATGCGTTCCAGACTTCAGGCTGTAATTGACTGCAAAGGATTTTCAACCAAGTATTAAAAAGTGAAAGTTTCATTTATGATTGTTAATCTGTCCCATTACTTTTGGTCCCTTAAAAAGTGTGAGGCACATATACAAACTGTTGTAATTCCTACACCGTTCACCTGATTTGGATTTAAAATACATTGTGGTGGTGTATAGAGCCAAAAAGATTAGAATTGTGTCGATGTCCCAATATTTATGGACCTGACTGTATATACATACACTGCCTGCACTGACTGAATATAGAGTCTACACTGAATATCTAGTCTACTCTAAATGCAGATAATATATATATATATGTTTTTTGTAGTCTGACACTAAAAGAATCACCCATCTAAGAAGTCACCTAATCCCAGATAATTATGAAGTTTCAAAATGGTGGAGGAAAGGGGATAGTTTACGGTGCGTTTATACTGGTGGTAATAATGAGAAAGAACAATGGGCCAGATTCACAGAGCGATTACGCCGGCGTTACAGGAGATGCGTGGCGTAAGTCTAAATTTGCGCATGCGTTTCGATGCGCCGCATCCCCAAAACGAGATACGTAAGAAATCTACTTTTTTTTGACCGGCGTAATTTCGATAGACAGGCGCATCTGTCCGCGCAAAACTGCGCTAGACATACCATTGATTTGCTAATCAAATATGCAAATGAGGGAGTTACGGGGATCCACAAAAGAACGTTGGTGCAGCGCAGGCTACGCGCTGTGCGCAACAGCTGCACGTCCTGTCTAAAATTAGACCATATAAAAGGTGGTATAAAATTAGACAATCCGTCTACATGTCAGCTAAAGCAACACTGTTAGTGAGGAGCTGAGCAGTCACACTTGCTGCACAACAAACTGTATGCCAACATGCCAGTGGCATCCATGCTCATAGCTATACTAATGACTTTAGAAGGATGAGGGCACGGAGGAGGGCACAGGAGAGGATTTTTTTTTCCTAAAACCTTTTATTTGCTTTTATAAACATTTAAAAAAATATATACGTACATATATACATCAATACATAACATACATACAAATTACAAACACGGTCTCACTATCTTTCAATAGCCATTTAAAACCTTGATGGATATAATAATCTAATCTGATACAAGCCCCTCATTCTTCACTTGATATATCACACATGCATAGACATCTTTGGCATGAGTGATTCTGAGGTGTCTCGCATCTTCAGATTCACCCCTCATGCCATCCTGGAATTAATCACAACCCTGCAGGAGGACATCACCAGCCCAACACATGACACCACCCATGACACCCATGACAGCTACATATACAATCCTAGCCCCATCCCCACAGATTTCGAACAGAACATGTATGGGGACAGCTGGCTGGTTGGTGAGTGACATGGGTGGCAGGCATGACTGTCCCCCCCATGATGCACACATCACAAGGGGCACATGCACTACTAACATCCTCCTGTCTTTTCCCGTCAAGGTGACTCTGCATATGCACTGGGACCCCATCTCATGACTCCTATCCAGAACCCCCCATGGTACCCTGTTGTATTCCCCCAACTTTGTATGCCAGATCATCGGTGCATGTTGCATGCTGCACAACTTCGCAGTAAGAAAGGGCCTGGAGATTGACATACCTGATGACCTGACCCCCGAACCAGACAATCCCCCCTAACCGAGGCTACCCCGTCTTCTGAGGGAAGAGCAGCCAGGAGACAGCTCACATTAGGCATCTTTGCACATTAAACACACACATTAATCATGGCACAATGAGAATGCATGCATGCACACCACTGTGGTCCCTAGCACAGACACATCACATCACATCCTCATCACATTGGATTGGCACAAGCCCACCATGCAGGACTTGTGAGCAGCAACACCACGCCACGCCACGGCTCCAATTATGTCACTGTACATTCATACACCATTCACACGGACCTGGGGATCACTTCTCCACCACAAATGAGGGTGACACCCCTTTTCCGGAAGGAATGTCACCCCCACATTCCAAAATCATTCACAAACAGAACCAAAAAAAAAATGCCCAGCAAAAAAAAAAATGCCCAGCAAAAATATAATTAAAAAAACACACAAAGAAAACAAAGAAAACACAGAAAAGACAAAAATCACTCTGCAAAACAGTCACCAAATGTCTCAAAGACACGTCACAAACAAACAAACGCTAATAAACAACAGAACAAAAGCACCTTGCTGTATAGGAAGGGATACAAAGGGATGTACTTTTGCAAAGGAAGTGCGTTTGTGTCTGTCTATTTATGCTGTCTGCGTAGTTCACTAAGTTGCCCAGGTCCACTTCCAATTTCACTGATTGCGCCATTCCCGAGTTGTGAGCATGCGCACAGAGGTGCTGCCCATGGTCTGCTTCAAGCGCGCATGCGCAAGCCGGCCGGCCCTTCATTTGCATGGGGTCACGGCTCATTTCAATGTAACACGCCCACATCCTTCCCAATTTGAATTACTCCGCCTTACGCCTCTGAAATTACGTTGCACCGGCGCTAATTTCTGCGCAAATCAAACGAGAATACGGTGATTGCGTCACTACATTGTGCCGGTCTAACGTAAAGGAGTTGCGCTACACCGGTCAAAAAATGCGCCGATGTACGTGAATCTGGCCCAATGTCTTTTTTACAAAAATACAAAATAAGTTTTATTTAATACATTGGAATATACAAAAAAAATATTATTTATATATATATATATATATATATATATATATATATTAAAATCTGGTGTTCAATTGATTACATGGATACCAATGGTCATCAAAAGCGGGATTGTAGTGGACTTGACAGGAAAATCGCATTTACCTAAATGTTTCGCGGGATTCCGCTTCCTCAGGGGAAAAAACGATATCCAACTTAGTTCAAAGACTAGATAGGGAACACATATATATTAGCCATAAAATTAATACAGCCATGCCACAAAAGCGTAACCTTTTTACAATATAACATTATTCGCATAACGTCTATCCACGCCCTGATTGGATGTTTAGTTTTGATTCTGGCGGATGTTTGTGTGTAAGCATGGCTTTGCTGTCTATGGTGGGGAACTTCAGGACCATTGGCTATTATATGTTATTGCTCTATGTATAGCTTTATGCGAATAATGTTATATTGTTAACCACTTTCCGACCAGCCGCCGCAGTAATACGGCGGCAGGTCGGCTCGCCCAGGCGAGAGCCCGTAGCTCTACGTCGGGCGCGTGAACGGCCAGGGAGCGCGCGCGCCTCCCCGCCGTTCCCGGCGATCGGATTCGATAGAGAACCGATCACTCACCAGGTCCAGGCCAATAAAATCTGGCCTGGACCTGGTGATCACCCTCAGCCAATGGTTGTTCTCTCCTGCCAATGTTTTGTAAACATTGACAGGGGAAATGCTGCTCTCTCCCTCGTGTCGGTCTTTCCGTTCCTGACCGAGAGAGAGAGAGCATCTAACCGTGAGTTGCACAACACTACACTGACACCAGGTCACGTAGGCACACAATTCACCCCTGTTAACCCCCCGATCGCCCCCCAAATTAACCCCTTCACTGCCTGTCACTGTGTCACCCAGTACAGCAATCAGATTTTTTTTTGATTGCTTCCAATGTCATTAGTGACTAAAATAATTGTTAGGGTGATTAGTCTTAGACCCTAATAAGTCTAGGGACCCCCCCTAACCCCCCCCAATAAAGGTTTAACCCCTTGATTACCCCCTGTCACCAGTGATCACAGTATAAGTGTCACGGGTGACGCAGTTTAGCTAGTTTATTTTTTATAGCATCAATGCACCCGCCATATTTTTTGCAATAAAGTTTTAAACCCCCTGATTGCCCGGCGGGTGATCAAAGTTTGGTTTTAGCGCCGGATAGGGTCTGCGTTGCCCCAGGCAGCGTCAGATTAGTGCCAGTAGCGCTAACACCCACGCACGCACCATACACCCTCCTTAGTGGTATAGTATCTGAACTGATCGATACCTGATCTGATCAGATCTATACTAGTGTCCCCTGCAGTTTAGGGTTCCCAAAAACACATTGTTAGCGGGATCAGTCCAGATTACCTGCTAGCACCTGCGTTTAGCACCTTCGCCCCAGCCCAGCCCAACCAAGTGCAGTATCGATCAATCGATCACTGACACAAAACACAAAAACACATAACTGCAGCGTTCGCAGAGTCAGGCCTGATCTCTGCGATCACTAACAGTTTTTTGGTAGCGTTTGACTGTCGCTAACAGGTCAGGTGCTTTTTTTCCTGTGAATCTCACCACCGTACCCCTAAATTTAGAGCCCAAAATGGCAAATAGAATGTACGGTGATGAAGAGGCCTACTTGTTCATGAGCCTGTCAGATAGTGATGAGGAGGTCACACATCTGTCAAATTCTAGCTCATATGAACCTGTAGACGACAGTGGCTCCCTGACAGATAGCTCTGACGACGGAGTGGTCCCTGCTAGGGTCAGGCGTACCAGATCCCGATCTTCTGCTGTCGCTGAGGTGCAAGAACCGCAGGGCTCTCGTATGGGGCAGAGTAGTACTAGCGCCGCTATTCCTTCGGGTGATCTGGCAAGCACCAGTGGCCTAGTACATCCTGGACATACATCCAGCACTGCAGTAACACTTGGTGACGTGGCGAGTCCCATAAGTGCAGTTCAAGCTGGCGAGGTGGCAAGCACAAGTAGTGTCCCGCTGCCACCAAGAAGAAGAAGACGACAAAGACAGGCCCGTCGTGCCCATAGTGCCCTTCCTGCTGCATTAGCCAATCCTGATTGGGTCCCCGCCACTTCTGCAGCACCCGTACTTCCCCCATTCACTGGCCAACCCGGAATTCAGATGGAAACGGTTGATTTTACGCCACTGGATTTTTATTCACTGTTTTTCACGGAAGATCTCTATAGATCTATTGTGGACCAAAGCAATTTGTATGCTGGTCAATTCATCGCCGCTAATCCCCAGCTGTCCCTTGCTAGAGATTGGAAGCCAATTACGGTTTCCGAATTTAAGATCTTTCTGGGCCTTACCCTCCTCATGGGCATTACTAAAAAGAGTGAATTGCGGTTGTATTGGTCCACGCGCCCAATTTACTATATGCCCATTTTCTCTGCCTCCATGTCCAGGACACGATACGAGCAGTTCTTGCGGTTCATGCATTTTAGTGACAATCAACTCTGTCGTCCTCGGGGAGACCCTGAATTCGATCGGCTCTACAAAATTCGGCCCTCGTAAACCACTTCAACGAACGGTTTGCAGCCTTGTATAATCCCCAGCAAGTTGTCTGCGTTGATGAGTCCCTGATTAAGTTTTCTGGTCGCTTGTCATTCAAACAGTTCCTTCCCAGCAAGCGTGCCAGATACGGGGTCAAGTTGTATAAGCTCTGTGACAGGGCAACAGGCTATACATCTAGCTTTATGGTTTACGAGGGAAAAGACAGTCACGTAGAGCCGGAAAATTGCCCTGATTACATAGGGAGCGCTGGTAAGATAGTCTGGGAATTGGTGTCACCCTTATTCGGAAAGGGGTACCACTTGTACGTGGACAATTATTACACGAGCATGCCACTTTTTAGTCATCTTTTTGATTATGGAATTGGCGCATGTGGCACCGTGCGACCTAATCGCCGGGCATCCCCCAACGGCTTGTAGAATCCCGTCTTAGTCGGGGGGAGAGAGCCTGCTTACAGTGTAACAATTTGTTAGCAGTGAAGTGGAGGGATTCACGGAATGTTTTCGTTCTGTCCTCGCTTCACGCAGACACGGCAGTCCAAATTCCTACGGCGACTGGTGTTGTGGAGAAACCCCTCTGTATCCACGAGTACAACCTTAACATGGGAGGGGTGGACCTCAATGACCAGTTGTTGGCGCCATACCTAATTACCCGTAAGACCAAACGCTGGTACAAAAAAGTGTCGGTTTATTTGTTTCAATTGGCTTTGCTGAACGCTCATGTGCTATACACAGCTTCAGGACAGACTGGATCCTTCCTAAAATTCCAGGAAGAGATCGCCGAAGCCCTTCTGTTTCCAGACGATGCTTTGCCCCACCTTCCCAACGCAAATGCAGTGAGCCGGCTGTATGAGAGGCATTTTCCTTTTATCCTCTCTGGTACCCCTACCAAAGAACCCGCCAAAGAAGATGTCGTGTCTGCAGCAAACTCGGATTTAGGCGTGACACCCGCTTTTATTGTCCCGACTGTCCTGACCAACCTGGTCTTTGCATTGGTGTATGTTTCAAACGCTACCACACACTAGTTGAGTTTTAGCGTAGGGTACAGCACCACACAGTCCTAGGCACAATAACACAGGGTTTCGGAAGATGTGATGGCCATCACATTTTGAGAGACCATAATCTGCAACGTTCAGTTTACAGTTTATAAAAGTGAAAAAAAGTGGAAAAAATTAAACTCACACAAAAACACAAAAAAAAATATAAATAAAAAATCCAAAAATAGTTGTGGTTGTATTTTTCTCCTCTATTTGTTGTTCTCTTATGTTCACTCTCTACTGTCTACTCACTATTGTTCTATATCTATTCTCTCTATTTTTTTTTATAGTATTTGCTTTGCAGGTATGGTATGTTATACTGTAATGTTTGTTTTATTGTTAACCATCATTTACTTAGCAGGTACGCCATTTTGTTTCATCGCGGATTTATTTAGCGTGACAGCAACAGCGTTTGCTCCCACGATATATAAAGCCACGACTCCAACACTGTGGGAGGTGATTTCACCACCACAGCTAAAAAAAGAGCATATATGCTGAAGCATGGGGGCATTAGGGGCGGAGGAGCGATTTTGCTCCTAATGCCGCATACATACGATCGAAATTCCGTCGGAAGCTTTCCCGTGGAAAAGTTCAACCGTGTGTACGCGGCATAACTTTTTTTGAGGGAGGATGCCCCCATGCTTCGGCATTTATATTTTTTAGGCACAGGTTGCGTTAATTTATTTTTTACTGTTTTTTTATTTTTTGGTATTTGATTTGCAGGTATGGTAAGATCTTACTGTTAGAATGTAATGTAACTTTGTTTTAATGTTAACCATCATTTGCTTAGCAGGTACGCCATCCAGTTGCATCGCCGATTTATTTAGCGTGACAGCAACAGCGTTTGCTCCCACGATATTTAAAGCCGTGTCTCCAACACTGTAGGAGGTGATTTCACCACCACAGTTAAAAAAAGAGCATATATGCCGAAGCATGGGGGCATTAGGGGCGGAGGAGCGATTTTGCTCCTAATGCACGTACATACGGTCGAAATTCCGTCGGAAGCTTGTCCGTGGAAAAGTCCGACCGTGTGTATTGAGGGAGGATGCCCCCATGCTTCGGCATATATAACTGGTGCATGTATGCCCATCATTAGAAGTGGGTGGATGAAGGGAGGTATTCTAATGGTGGGCATACCCACCGATCAATCAATTTTTTTCGTTCCAACAGGCTGAAAAAAAAAAAGATTACAATACATGTCCAACAAGAACCATCAACGTATGGTATGTTGCTGGACTTTGAATGGTTATACCAGAATGATGCCTGCGGGTTTAGGTATCATCTTGGTATCATTCTCTTCAGCCAGCGGTCGGCTTTCATGTAAAAGCAATTCTAGCGGCTAATTAGCCTCTAGACTGCTTTTAAAAGCAGTGGGAGGGTATGCCCCCCCCCCCGATATAAACTGCGCCATTGGGAAAGTGGGAAAACATTTTATCACACCGATCTTGGTGTGGTCAGATGCTATGAGGGCAGAGGAGAGACCTAGGGTCTGATAGACCCCAATTTTTTCAAAAAAGAGTACCTGTCACTAACTATTGCTATTATAGGGGATATTTACATGCCCTAAGATAACAATAAAAATTATTAAAAAAAATAAAAAAAGGAAGGAACAGTCTAAAATAAAATGAAAAAAGCAAAATAAATAATAATAATAAAAAAAAAAGCACCCCTGTCCCCCCCTGCTCTCACGCAAAGGCGAACGCAAGCGTCGGTATGGCGTCATATGTAAACAGCAATTGTACCATGCATGTGAGGTATCACCGCGAAGACCAGATCGAGGGTAATAATTTTAGCAGTAGACCTCCTCCGTAAATCCAATGTGGTAACCTGTAGAGGCTTTTAAAGGCTTTTAAAAATGTATGTTGTTTGTCGCCACTGCGCATTTGTGGGAAATTTTAAAGTATGTCGTGTTTGGTATCTGTGTACTCGGCCTAAGATCATCTTTTTTATTTCATCAAATATTTAGGCAATATAGTGTGTTTTAGTGCTTTAAAATAAAAAAAAGTGTATTTTTTCCCCAAAAAATGCGTTTAAAAAATCGCTGCGCAAATACTGCGTGGAAAAAAAAATGCAACACCCACCATTTTAATCTGTGGGGCCTTTGCTTTAAAAAAATATATAATGTTTGGGGGTTCAACTTAACTTTCTTGCAAAAAAAAAAAAGTTTTTATGTAAACAAACAGTGTCAGAAAGGGCTTTGTCTTCAAGTGGTTAGAAGAGTGGATGATGTGCGACATAAGCTTCTAAATGTTGTGCATAAAATGCCAGGACAGTTCAAAACCCCCCCCAAATGACCCCATTTTGGAAAGTAGACATCCAAGCTATTTTCTGAGAGTATGTTGAGTACATGGAATATTTTATATTTGCCACCAGTTGCTGGAATATGACAAACTTTTTTTTTTTGCACAAAGTTGCCACTAAATGATATATTGCTCAAACATGCCATGGTTATGTGTGGAATTACACCCCAAAATACATTCTGCTGCTTCTCCCGAGTATGGGGATACCACATGTGTGAGACTTTTTGGAGCCTAGCCGCGTACGGGACCCCAAAAACCAATCACCACCTTCAGGCTTTCTAAGGGTGTAAGTTTTGATTTCACTCCTCACTGCCTATCACAGTTTCGGAGGCCATGGACTGCCCAGATGGCACAAACCCCCCCCCCCCAAATGACCCCATTTTGGAAAGTAGACACCCCAACCTATTTGCTGAGAGGTATGGTGAGTATTTTTGCAGTTCTTGCTTTTTGTCACAAAGATTAAAAAAAAAAAAAAAAGAGAAAAAAAAAAATTATAATATCTTTCTTCATTTTCAAAAATAAATGAGCGCTGTAAAATACTCGCCATGCCTCTCATCATCAAATAGCTTGGGGTGTCTACTTTCCAAAATGGGGTCATTTGGGGGGGTTTAGTGCCATCTGGGATTTCCATGGCCTCCAAAACTGTGATAGGCAGTGAGGGTAAAATCAAAGATTTGCGCCCTTAGAAATCCTGAAAGCGGTGCTTGGTTTTCGGGGTCCCGTAAGCGGCTAGGCTCCCAACAAGTCCCACACATGTGGTATCCCCGTACTCAGGAGAAGCAGTAGAATGTATTTTGGGGTGTAATTCCACATATGCCTATGGCATGTTTGAGCAATATATCATTTAGTGGCAACTTTGTGCAAAAAAAAAAAAGTTTGTCATATTCCAGCAACTGGTGGCAAAATATAAAATATTCCATGTACTCAACATACCTCTCAGAAAATAGCTTGGGGTGTCTACTTTTCAAAATGGGGTCATTTGGGGGGGTTTTGTGTCACCTTGGCATTTTATGGCCTTCAAAACGGTGATAGGTAGTGATAGGTAGTGAGGAGTGAAATCAAAAATGTATGCCCTTAGAAATCCTGAAGGCGGTTCTTGGTTTTCGGGGTCCCGTACGCAGCTAGGCTCCCAAAAAGTCCCACACATGTGGTATCCCCATACTCAGGAGAAGCAGCAGAATGTATTTTGGGGTGCAATTCCACATATGCCCATGGCATGTGTGAGCAATATATAATTTAGTGACAACTTTGTGCAAAAAAAAAAAAAAAAAAATCATATTCCCGCAACTTGTGGCAAAATATAGAATATTCCATGGACTCAAAATGCCTCTCAGCAAATAGCCTGGGGTGTCTACTTTCCAAAATTGGGTCATTTGGGGGGGGGGGGGGTTGTGCTATTTGGGCATTTTATGGCCTTCAAAACTGTCATAGGTAGTGAGAAGTGAAATCAAAAATTTGTGACCTTAGAAATCCTGAAGCCCGTGCTTGGTTTAGGGGCCCTGCACGCAGCTAGGCTCCCCAAAAAGTCCCACACATGTGGTATCATCGTACTCAGGAGAAGCAGCAGAATGTATTTTGGGGTGTAATTCCACATATAACATTATATTATCATTTAGTGACAACTTTTTGTAATTTTTATTTTTTTTGTCATTATTCAATCACTTGGTACAAAAAAAAAATATTCAGTGGGCTCAACATGCCCCTCAGTAATTTCCTTGGGGTGTCTACTTTCCAAAATGGGGTCATTTGGGGGGGTTTTGTACTGCTCTGCCATTTTGGCACCTCAAGAAATTAGATAGGCAGTCATAAAATAAAAGCTGTAAAAGGTGTAAATTCCAGAAAATGTACCCTAGTTTGTAGACGCTATAACTTTTGCGAAAACCAATAAATATACGCTTATTGCGATTTTTTTTACTAAAGACATGTGGCTGAATACATTTTGGCCTAAATGTTTGACTAAAATTTAGTTTATTCGATATTTTTTACTTTTTGTTATAAGAAAAATCATTTTTTTTCAAAAATTACGTCTTTTTTTTCCGTTTATAATCGCAAAAAATAAAAATCGCAGAGGCAATCAAATACCATCAAAAGAAAGCTCTATTTGTGGGAAAAAAAGGACGCAAGTTTAGTTTCGGTATAACATTGCATGACCGCGCAATTACCAGTTAAAGTAGCGCAGTTCCAAATTGTAAAAACACCTCTGGTCTTTAGGCTGACAAATGGTCCGGGTGGAAAGTGGTTAAACGATTACGCTTTTGTGGCATGGCTGTATTATTTTATGGCTAATATATACGTGTTCTCTATCTAGTCTTTGAACTAAGTTGGATATCGTTTTTCCCCTTAGGAAGCGGAATCCCGCGAAACATGTAAGGATATGCGATTTTGCTGTCAAGTCCACTACAATCCCGCTTTTTGATGACCATTGGTATCCATGTAATCAATTGAACACCAGATTTTAATTATATAAATATATATAATATATATATATATATATATATTAATATATGTATATATATATAAATATATATATTCCTATGTATTAAATAAAACTTATTTGTTACATTATAAAAAAAACCTTGGCCAGATTCAAGTACATCGGCGCATTTTTTGACTGTGTAAGCGCACCTCCTTTACGTTAGACTGCCGCAATGTAGTGGCGCAATCCCCATATTCTCGATTGTTTTGCGCAGAAATTAGCGCCTGTGCAACGTAATTTCAGAGGCGTAAAGCGGAGTAATTTCAAATTGGAGGACGTGGGCGTGTTACATTGAAATGAGCCGTGACCCCATGCAAATGAAGGCACGACCGTACTCGCGCATGCGCACATGAAGCAGGCCATGGTCAGCACCTCTGTGCGCATGCTCACAACTCGGGAACCACAATCAGTGAAAATTGAAAGTGGACCCGGCAACGTAGTGAACTACGCAAGAGCATAAATAGACAGACAGAACCGCCACTTGCACTTCCCAACTTGCAAAAGGGACATCCTTTGCAAAAGTACATCCCTTTGTATCCCTCCCTATACAGCAAGGTGCTTTTGTTCTGTTGTTTGTTGCGTTGTGATTTGTCTTTGTTATATTTGTGGACTGTTTGATCTAGTGTTTTGGTAGAAGATATTTGAAAGTGTTTTTTGGTGACTGCTTGTGAGACTTTTTGGTTGATAGATTTTTTGTTTGTTTGTTTTGTTGCTTGATTTTTCCTGCTTGTTTTGGTGAGTGATTTTTGCTGATTGTTTGGGAGAGAGTTTTTGTATGAGTATGACTGAGAGAAGAGGAAGTAAAATTTTACTTTGGGGGAGAAAACAAATTCTGCCCGGGCCATTACCCAATATGGGCGTTTCCTCCACGGCCCGGAGAGTGCCAACACCCCCCGCGGCCAGGAGGCGTGAGATCTTGCAGCACATTACTGACAAGGTGAATGCAGCGGGGGGGGGGGGGGACCCGGACACGGTCGGGGATTGAAAAGAAGATCAATGACCTCCGGCGTCTGGTCAGAAAGAAGCTGGCCAAAATGGTAGCCCATGCCACGGGCACAGGAGGGGGCCAACCATGCCCTGTTAGGCTGACAGCGGAGGAGCGTGCGGTGGCCCAGACCTTTCATAGACAACAGGTGGAGGGCCTGCCCGGCTATGACTCAAGTCATGAAGGCGTGATGCCAGGTAAGGTTTTTTGCCCTATCAGGTGTGTAGCATGTGGAGGGGGGGTTGAAAGGGAATATGTGGCAAGTGTGTGGATCCTCCAACCTGTGAATGTTTTGTGTCCTCCACAGATGTGCAGGAGGGTGCTGGGCCATCTGGGCTGACCGCACCATCCCAGGAACAACAGCCTGATGAGGACCCCCCGACAAGGCCGGAGTCCTCGGAGGAGGTTGAAGAGGAGGAGGTTGAGGAGGAGGTGTTTGAGGAGGAGGAGGATGTCATGTCAGCCAGTGGATTGTTGTTGTTGGAGGAGTCTTCCTCTCTGGCTGACAGCAGCCAGCCCTCTATAAGGGCTAGCCCCTCCCACTCCTCCCCCAACAGGGCCCCTCTCCCAAGGGCCTCCCCTTCTCCCCAGCCACAAGCCTCAGCTGGAGGCAGGAAGTCGTCCCAGAAGACCAGGAGTCTGGCCGAGCTTCTGCCCGCCAATCTGAGAAGGGCCCAGGCCCTTCAGACCCGCCATCTGGGACAGGTCAGCCAGACTTTGGGGCGGATGGAGGAGAGCCTGTCCTCCATAAAGGATACGCTTGGGGACCTGGACTGCCACTCCCGGGCTCTTACAAACTGCCTAAACGTACTGCAGACTACTACAGCAGACGTTGGGCGGGATGTGAGGGCCCTCACCCAGGCTATCCAGGACAACACGGCAACACTAGGTGCTGGCCTGAACAGAATTGCCGTGGCCTTGGAGGACAGGCCGCCAGGTGGGCAGAGACCAGGGGCTGCTCCTCCTTCCCTGGATTACCCCCCTCCCCATGAGTCTCCCCTGAGGAGACCACATATTCCACATATTCCCCCCAAAACACATTCTGCTATTACTCCTGAGTATGGTGATACCAAATGTGTGAGACTTTTACACAGCGTGGCCACCTACAGAGGCCCAACATCCAGGGAGCACCTTCAGGTGTTCTGGAGCATCCAGGCCAATTCTGACATTTCTCTCCTACATGAAAAAAATCATTGTTTATTTGCTAGAAAATTACATAGAACCCCAAAACATTATATATATATATATATATATATATATATATACATATATATATATATATATATATATATAAATTATTATTTTTTTTTAAAGAAAGAATACAATGACGGTATTTGTGCAGCAATTTTTCAAACGTGTTTTTTTGGGAATTTTTTTTTTTTGATCTTTAAAAAAACAAGACAGTAAAGTTAGCCCAATGTTTTTGCATAATGTGAAAGATGAAGTTACGCCGAGTAAATAGATACCCAACATGTCACCTTTCAAAATTGCACACGCTCGTGGAATGGCGCCAAACTTCGCTACTTAAAAATCCCCATAGGCGACGCTTTAAATATTTTCACTGGTTACATCTTTTTAGTTGGAGAGGAGGTCTAGGGCCAAAATGATTGCTCTCGCTCTAACATTCGCATCGATACCTCACATGTGGTTTGAACACCGTTTTTATATGTGGGCGGGACATCGCTTCTGTATGCGCGCACACAGGAACAGGGGCGCTTTAAAAAAAAAATGTATTGTTCATTTAACTTTATTTATTTTAGTTTGACATGTTTTATCCCCCAAAAAAATGTGTTTTAACCACTTCCCACCCGCTGGCTGTCATATGATGTCCTTGACTTTGTGCGGGGATATCTGAATGATGCCTGCAGCTACAGGCATCATTCAGGTATCATCTTTTCCAGCCGGCGATTCCCTATGCCATAAGAATGATCATCATAGCTGTTCTGCCGCTTGATCGTTCTTACGGGAGGCGAGAGGGGATGCCCCCCTCCCGCCGTCCTCTGGTGCTTCTACCGACTCACCGCTACGATCAAAGCCAGGATCGTTTTTATTTTATTTTTATTTTAATTTTTTCAGGCTTCCCAGCCTAGAGGTGAGATGTTGGGGTCTTATTGACCACATATCTCACTGTAAAGAGGACCTGTCATGCCATATTCCTATTACAAGGGATGTTTACATTGTTAACACAAAGTTGTCTATTTATACAATATTTCTAACACATAGCATGTACATACCAAAAATGACACCCCAAAATAGATTCTCCTACTCCTCCTGAGTATGGCGATACCACATGTGAGACTTCCACAGCCTGGCCACATACAGAGGCCGAGTACAGCCGAGCATGGCTGGGAATCGCAGAGCATGGCTGGGAATCGCAGAGCATGGCTGGGTATCGCAGAGTGTTGCAGGGATGGCTGAGCAGGGATGGATGGGATCTCTTCCCTCTCACACTGTAGCAATCGGTACAGAGAGGGGAGAGAGGAACTAGAGACATGACGCCTGTTTGTTTACAAGTGATCACTCTGTCATTTGACGGAGCGATCATGTGGTAAACGGCCACTATCAGCGGTCATTTACCGTGATCCGTGATGCACCAGGTCCTCTGGACCCCCACGGTCACGGACACTTCCGTGTGCGCGATTCTGGCAGGATGTTCTGTAGACGTCTTTTGTCTATGGGGGCGGGTCATTAAGTGGTCAATATAAAACACACATAAGCAATCCTGTGTTAGTATATAAAAACAATATTTTTATTTTCATAATAATAAACAAATATATAGAAATATATAACAAACAATGAAATCAAGTGTATTGTAATATGTCTGTGAAATTAAAAATATCTTCCAAATATTAAATAAAGTCCATTTATAAGGTGCATCCAAAATAATCTGATGTTTTAGACAGAGGAACTTAGTCGTTATTCTAAATGGGATCACTTCTCAGACAAACAAATAGGGATGAGAGGGAAAAGAAGAGGTATGGGAGTCCAAATTACAAATGCAGACTTGAAAATGTAGATGTCTTTCTACAATCCTCCCCCAGTGGTACCAGCCTCTCACCTTAATGGAAGACCCCAGTGGGTCTAATGGTGCAAGGAATTAAAGGGGAACCCCAACGGCGAAAAAACGGCATGGGGGTCCTCCCAAAATCCACACCAGACCCTCATCCGAGCATGCTGCCTGGCCGGTCAGGAAAGGGGATGGGGACGAGCGAGCGGCCCCCCTCCTGAACTGCACCAGGACGCATACCCTAAGGTGGGGGGCTTATCGTAATCTGAGAGCCCCCTTTAATACGGGGTCCCCCAGATCCCAGCCCCCTTACCCTCCGGTGCCTTCTCTGCACTCTCTGGTTCTTCTCCTGCTCTCTGCCTTCAGCCAGGCTTCTCTGCTATCTTCTTCCAGCTCTTTTACTAGTGGCGGCCCGGTCTTCCCCGTCGTCTTTTTCCCTCTTTACTTGTCCCGATGTCGACTCAATGCTCTCTCCCGCTGTAATGCTGTGTGCACGGTGCGCAACGATTTATATGGGAATGGGGCATGGTGACCCCCGTGAACCAGCCTCTTATGATGTCACAGTCCCATCATGTCCCGGGACTGTGACGTCCCGGTGACCACGCCCCATGCCTATATAAATCATTGCGCACCATGCACACAGCATTACAGCGGAACAGAGCGTTGTGTCAACATCGGAAGAAGAGAAGAGGGAAGAGGATGACGCAGAAGACCGAGCCACCGCTAGTAAAAGAGCTGGAAGAAGATAGCAGAGGAGCCCGGCAGAAGGCAGAAAGCACCGGAGAGCAGGAGAAGAACCGGAGAGCGTGGAGAAGGCATCGGAGAGCAGGAAAAGAGGCCGGAGAGTCGGAAGAGACCCCCAAAGTCAGAAGAAGACCCCAGAGCTGCCAAAAAAAATGAGACTTTAAAAACCTGCGTAGTTTTTTTTTCTTTTCCTCCAGGTGAATGGATAGGGGTACGATGTACATAGGGTGGGGGTCTGGGGGCCCCCTTTATTAATGGGGGCTTCCAGGTTCCGATAAGCCCCCTGCCCACAGACCTCAACAACCAACGGCCAGGGTTGTTGGGAAGAGGCCCTTGTCCTCATCAACATGGGGACAGGGTGCTTTGCATGTTGAGGGCATGCGGCCTGGTACCGTTCAGGAGGGGGGTTGTTCGCTAGTCCCCACCCCCTTTCCAGACCGGCCATGCTCCGTGCTCGGATAAGGGTCTGGTGTGGATTTTGGGGGGACCCCCACACCATTTTTTAGGCATAGGGGTTCGCCTTTAAATTCATACCAGGCCCTTGGGTCTGGTATGCTCTTGGAGGGGGAACCCATGCCGTTTTTTTATTTAAAATTTGGAGTGGATTTCCCCCCTAAGATCAGCAGAGCACAAGTCTCATTCCAAAGTCTGAGCATGCAAGACAGCGTTCTGACTTTGATCCGACTTCAAAGATATTCAGTGGGCTGAAATAGGATCAAATTCGGACTAAAGTAGTGCAGGGAGCATTTTCAAAGTCGGTCTGACATGTGTCGAACCAGTTAAGACGGCTCCCATAGGGAAACATTGATTTTCACACGTCATGAGCTCCAAATGTCGGAGCGTTTGTAGTACCAGTGGGAACGCGGCCTTAAGGATATGATCTCTACATGTCTGAAGTAGCTGCGGGGGGGATGGGGGTTTTGGGCATTTAGATGTGTCCAAAAAACACACACTAGGAAGCCAAGGGAACCAGCTCAGTACTAGGTTGATTTATGTTTGCTTCTCATGCTCATTTTCCACTTAGATGACACCACGTGACCACAGAATTGACTTACCTGAATAAAAAATGAATGTGGCTTTCGAAATCTCTTTCAGCTGTCTTGCAAAGCAAAACTAAACAAAGCTGTGAAGATTTTGCCATTACCAAAGAAATGTAATGATGTCAAAGATGGGACTGTGTGTGACACAGCAGGATGGGGTTCAACCAAAAAAGATTTTCTGCAACTGTCAGACAAGCTGATGGAAGTCAGTCTTCCAGCAATAAGCAGAAAGAAATGTGCTGCAATGTGGAAACCTTACCCAATCACCCCAAACATGATGTGCACTCTTGATGCCAGTGGAGAGAAAGATGCATGCTTTGTAAGTATGGAATAGGTGTTGTCATTTAAGATACTGTAGCACTACCCCCTCAGGAGACGCTGGTTGTTTGGGATCTACTCTCTTTGATTTCGCTCACCCCTACTTAAATAGCTCGAACTCTCCCTTGACACATCAGAAGTCTGGTGGGTATATTGTGACCCCCCTGCTGAGCTGAGGGCACAATGGCAGGCACCAGGGGCGGACTGACAACTCATGGGGCCCCCGGGCAATAGAAGATTATGGGCCCCCTAGGTTTACAGATGGCCGTCACGCCAGGAGTAAGTAACAAAACGACATATAGAGTACAACAGTCAGGGTGAGCTCCACGCTCACATCAGAGTCCTCCCTTACAACAAAGTCCCAACATTCTCCATATACATCACAGTCCCCAGAGTGCCAGCCTATGGCAGAGCCCCCCCCAGAGTGCCAGCCTATGGCAGAGCCCCCCCCCAGAGTGCCAGCCTATGGCAGAGCCCCCCCCAGAGTGCCAGCCTATGGCAGAGCCCCCCCCCAGAGTGCCAGCCTATGGCAGAGCCCCCCCCCAGAGTGCCAGCCTATGGCAGAGCCCCCCCCCCCCAGAGTGCCAGCCTATGGCAGAGCCCCCCAGCGTGCCACCCTACGTCAGTGTACCCTTACACACACATTTGCACCTTAGTGCTTGGTGTGGCAGGCAGCTGTCAGGAAAAGGCTGTTGATTAGAAAAAATCCACTTGTTGCCGCCTCTGAACTGCACAAGTGAGTCATAGAGCCAGCGGAATAGTGAACTGCTGTGGTTGGCCTCAGATTGGGCAGCTGGGCATGTGAATAAAGGCCATGATTGATGTGTGCCATGATGTCACTGCACAGGTGTGCACCCAGCCCTGCCCTGCTGCCTGATCTGAGGTCGAGCTCTGCAGTGCACCAATCAGATGGCTCCGAATGGCAACAAGTGCATTTTTCACGGGCATGAAACATACAGTATACACACACATGCACAATATACATAGACACACACACATTATACATACACATGCATACAGTATATATACACACTATACATACAGTATGTATGTATATATATATGTATATATATATATATATACACACTATACATACAGTGTATATATGTATATATACACACACACTACACAGTATATATACACACACACACACTACACAGTATATATATACACACACACACTAAACAGTATATATACACACACACTACACATTATATATACACACTACACAGTATATACACACACACACACACACACTATACATACAGTATATACACACACACTATATATAGACTATACAGTATAGTATTACATACGCTATACAGTATATACACACTAAACAGTATAAACACACATACACTATACAGTATATACACACACAGTATATATATATATACACACACACACACAATATACATAGACTATACAGTATATACACGTACAGTATATACACACATACACTATACATAGACCATACAGTATATACACACTATACAGTGTGTATATACACACACACTATACAGTATAAACACACATACAGTATATATACACACACACGCACACTATACAGTATATATACACACACACACTATACAGTATATACACACACACACACACACACTATACAGTATATACACACACACACACACTATACAGTATATACACACACACTATACAGTATATACACATACAGTATATATACACACACACACACTATACAGTATATACACACACTGTACAGTATATACACACACTGTACAGTATATACACACACACACACTATACAGTATATACACATCAGCATTTTTAAGCATTTTTAACCCAAAAATCAGCCTGATTGAACACACTACTGCTGCCCCCATCTCCTGACTTGTAGTGCCCCAGCAGCTGACATTCACAAGAGTTGGTAATACAGGAGGGGAGGGGACTGTGCCTGTATAGTGGTGAGCAGCTAATGAGTATGGAGATGTAGTTAGTATAAGGTGACCATATTATTTTAATGAAATCTGGGGACACATTTTTTTTTTACTACTAATGGCGGCAATCAGCGACTCTCTGCCCGTCGCCACCCGCCTCACAGTCTGTCAAGTCTCACTCTCCGGGCCCCGGCTACTACTGGGTGGGGAGCGGAGGAAGATCACTCTGCCAGGGAAGGCAAGGAGACAAGCAGGCAGGTGGCTGGGACTTGAGCCAAGGCAGAAAGAAGAACATGTGAGCGGAGATGGGCATGCACCCAAAACTGAAGAAATATTCCCTCTATTCTGACCAGCACATGATCATCAGAAAGGGGAGCAGATAATGGGAAAAAATACACCCCCTAAGCTAGTAGGAGCGGCTATCATTCAGAATTTTTTTTTGTTATTCTGCACTGACTTTGAAATTGCCCCAGTCCCTGTTCAAATCCAATCTGGGGACAAAACCGGGGACAGACTTAACCTGGGGACAGTGTCCTCAATCAGGGGACTGTCCCCTGAAAATGGGGACGTCTGGTCACCCTAAGTTAGTAGAGATTGGGGGAGACATTCATGTCCTTCCTCCAGCAGCAGTGCACTTATCACACACAACATCCATCTAATAGCCTTAGACACATCCTCTCCCTCTCTGCTTACCAGGGAAATCAACTGACAAGAATCCATTTTGTAAAGCTCAGCCAGCTTACCTTATCAGGCAGTAGTCCGTCCCACACTGCAGGCTGTGTCCCGCCTCCCTCTTCTCTCCTCCAGCAGTTTCTCCTGCTTCTGTGTCAAAAAGGCGTGCTGTGGAGGGGGGCGTGTACAGCTTGTTCCTATTGGCTGAGAGGGCAGTGCAGAGGCGGGGCAGCTATAAACTCCCGATTTTTACATCAAAATAATGTCGGTCTCAGACATTTCAAGAACAGATGTAAAAATACACAGATTTTTGACATACTGTCCCTAGTTTTACTGAGGCTGGCCACCCTGATGGGGCCCCCTAGTGGCATCGGGCCCTCGGTCACTGCCCGAATGACCGAATGGTCAGTCCGCCCCTGCCAGGCACACAATGTTTAATGACAATATAATGATAGTACTACCTAAATAATGGATGGATCCCTCCAGACTAGAAACATATGCTTCACACAGTAGTATATTTAAATCAAAGGGAGTGAGTTTACTTAATAAGTACTCAAAAGATCAAACACAGGTTTAGGTTATAGAATGAAGAGTTGCTATGCAATAACACAATGTGATTTCTCAAGGACCCTTGCAGAAATCAAACAAGAACACTTAATGAATGAAGAAGATCTATGCTAGTGAATGGTACCATTCAGCTAAACTAGGTGAACAGTCTATGCTCGCGAGCTCCCTCAATCGGGCGATCCCGCGGGCAGCCAAAGTCCACGTTGCGGCCGGGAGGTGCACATTAAAATTATAATCCACAGGAAACAGATGATAATGGGGAAATAATCCGGCAAAGTGTGATGAACATCAACGTTAGTGAGCTGGTCGCTGGCCAACGTCAGTCACGTCTGTATAACCACTATGAACAGTGAAAGGCCTCTAAATTTAAGCTGGGGCCAAACAGAGGGCGTGCGGCCTGTAAAGTGGCGCTAAAGTGTCTGTCTAGAGAGAGAGTTAGAAGTTGAGCAAGTGTTCTCTCACCCGACAGGCCGATCCGCCTGTGTTCCTCTCAAAAGGGGTGCGTCTGTAAGTCGCTGCTCCACAGCACGAGGGTCCCAGACGAGGGCTTTCCACTGTTTCAGTTGTCAGCTGGGTTGCCTCTTCGATCTCCGGGTACGCAAGCTGGATATTGGAGTCTTGCTTCCTTCCTGATGGCTGGTCTCGGTGAATTTAGACTCAGGCTTCCTGGCCTAACAGCACGGCTGTCTCTGTCACCAGCTCCACAGAGGAGAAAAGGCTGGTTTCCGAGAGAGCGAACAGGCGCCATCCCTCTCCTTAAGTAACCTCTTCTAACCAATTCTGTGCGGAGGTGTCACATGTTCAAATCTCGCAGGGCATTGTGGGGATTGTAGTCTGTTTCTCCTGAATTGTAGGTTTTATCCTGAACTCTAGCTGTTTGAGATTTTTTTCTGTTTGTTGACCCTGAATGGCTACATCAAACCTCCAGCTGTGCAGGAAGTCATTCCTTAGTAGCACTAGTACTACCTCAGTACTGTAGATTCTGAAATGCTGGTAACTGCCATATTCCTAGCAACTATTGCATAGCTCACAACATTTTGAGATGGGAATGAGGGACACCTACTAGCAAATGTATGTAGGTATAGGGTACGCCCCCTGCCACACCCCTTAAAGGAGAACTAACCAAAAAAAGGGTTAAATAAATCCACAAGTGTTATTTTTTTTTACCACTACTATTCCTTTATATTGGCTTCTGAAATTTACAAATTTAGATTTTGGATTAAATGTTTAGTACTCGGAAACACTTTTTGAAAGATAACAAGTGCATTTTATAAACTATATAGATCAGACCAAAATGAGAGAGAAAGAGGGACAGTGGGACATTGGTTTAAATCAGGGACAGTCCTTCAAAATCAGGGAAAATTGGGAGCCATGCTATTTTACATCCCAACCTCATTCAGCTGAATGTAAACAGTGGGGCTGGGGATGTTGGCTGACATCTTTAAACATATATAGAGACACATGGCCATATTTGGTCAGTGATGTCAGATAACCTCACCAAACCCTTTGATTACATTCAGTTGCTGGCTGGGTAATCTCCTGGATAGAACTGAATGGGGCCAGGGATGTTGGGAAAATCCTGTCCCCATCAGTGCAGGGACAGGGTGCTTTGCATTGGGACCCCCTTGAAATGGTTTAGGAAGAGAGCACATTGCTTGCTGCCCCCCTCTTGCTGGCCAGCAAGGCTGGATGCTTGGATAAAGGCTTGGTATGGATTGGGGGGGGGGGGTCCCTATGCTGTTAGTTTTTTAGACGGGGTCTCTCTTACAATCCATACCAGACCCTTACAACACAAATGAAGTGTCTGGGAACTTTATATATTATCCAGCAATTGAAATGTTTTTTATTTTATTTTGTAAATATCACTTTTGCTTGATTATATTATACAGGTGTGCCATTTCACAGGCAGATTTAGACCCCTTTCACACAGGCTGTCCGATCAGGTCCGCCTTTCCTTTTTTTCATTCGGACCTGATCGGACCACCCATTCGCCCCTATGGAGCGGCGGAAGTCCGCTGACATCTGCGATCGGCCCAAATCCAGACGGATGGTGGTCCTATTTACCATCTGCCTGGTGGATCAGATGAAATTGGACAGGCGGTCTATTTAAATCTGATATCCCCATAGAGGAGAGTGGGACTCTAAGGCCGCGTGCACGTGATCGGTCAAAACCGATGAAAACAGACTGAAGGTCTGTTTCATCGGTCCAAACCGATCATGTGTGGACCTAATCGGTCAGTTATACTTCGGTCAAAAAAAAAGAGAACTCGCTTTAAAATGTAACCGATGGACGCCTAACCGATAGGTCAAAACAGATCGTTAGTATGCAAAAGCATTGGTTAAAAAGCCACGCATGCTCAGAATCAAGTCGACGCATGCTTGGAAGCATTGAACTTAATTTTTTTCAGCACGTCGTTGTGTTTTACATCACCGTGTTCTGACACAATCGTTTTTTTAACCGATGGTGTGTAGGCACATCAGACCATCAGTCACTTCGGACCGTTCTCATCGGATGGACCGATCGTGTGTATGCGGCCTAACAGGTCCCGTCCCTACAAAGTGAGCAGAAAACAGATCTGTGCTCTTTGTTGAGCAGCATTTAATAAAAATATGGTGTCAGCACTTAATATATAGCTGCTAGCAATTAGTATAGATATACAAAACACTGTGATAACAATAACAAAGAAAAATTGCAGCGCTCAGCACAATATTAATAAACACAAAACACCTGAAGTGTTATAATAGTGAGTCCAACATTGAAACTTTTCAAAAGAATCAAACATAGAAAAGTTCTTATGAAGAAATATCAAGTGATATGATTCAGGTGATCTCCCTCTTCTAGTGCTTCAATCACCCAGTGTGACCTCCACCAAGGTCAGAAAAACACACTCACCAGATATAGTTGCTGGCTAATGAATAGAACAGAAAAAAATGCATATGATAAGATCCAGGTCATCAGAGGTCATCATAAGCTCACATTTATCCCCTCTACCCTCTTCAGAGCGTATCTAAGTGTATGGATCACAACCAGAAACTTTTATTTCTTATTGGTACATTTTTTTCGGCTCAGCTCCCAAACCCCTTGTTTGATGATCCCTTCCCTATTAGCCAGTGATTAGGGGAGCATGGGCGCCAGTGATTGGGGGAGCATGGGCGCCGCCCCCCATCCATGCGCCGCCCCCCATCCATGCGTCCGGCCCCCTAAACTACATTCAGGTTTTTTTTTAAGCACATGATTGGAGTCAGTGGCTCTAATAGGCTTCAAAAAGGGTGGGCTCAGGGCACAGAGCACTGCACTCCAAGCCTACCCAGTTGTGTGAGAATAGCAAATGAATATTCGCTATTCTCACATTAATCCTCCTCCTAGCCAATCAGGAAGACGGTTGTGAGACCCGTCACCTGATTGGCTGAAAGGAAGGTAATCCTATTAGATGCCTAGCGCCTAGGAGGAGGAGGAGATTGGAAGCTGCCATGCTGGAGGAGAGGACATAGGTGCCCACCACCTGCCACCTGGGGTAAGTGCCAGACCGGCCGCCAGACAGCAAGCGAGTGTGAAGTGCCACCAGCCGCCTAGGGGGGGGGTAGTTGTTTGCCCCCCCCCCCCCCCAAAAAAAAACACCAGCCGCCACTTATTATTAAAGTTGTAAAGTCTCAAGGTTTTTCACCTTAATGTTGTAGCAGCCCCCCAGAGCCCCCCTTTTTTTACCTGAACTCGATCGATCCAGCGATAAGAACAAGTCCAGCAGCTCCAACTGCTGTCTCAGGTCCTCATTGGACAGATTGATAGCAGTAGGAGCCATTGGCTCCCATTGCTGTCAATCAAATCCAGTGACACGCGAGCTGGGGTCAGGGCTGAGTCCTGCTGTCTGTGTTAATGGACGCAGCAGCAGAATTCGGGAGCGCCCGCATGAGTATCCCCATGAATGGCGGCTCCCTGTGGGGGCACTCGATGAGGAGGAGGAGGAGCCAGGAGTGCCGTTGGGGGGGAAAAGAAAGATCGGGGCCACTCTGTGCAAAAAATAAAACTTTTACAATCACTTTAGAAATGGGCGTCATTCATTCCAAACTCAGATACATTTGTTTCATCATTATTCCCAAGCAACCAACAATAACATGACAATGAATATGTTGGGTTATGAAGGCTAACAAAACATACTAAGTTAAAACCATTTTAATGTCAATACAGATGGCGTCAAAAAACGTAAATGAGGCATCTAACAATTTATCCTTGTGTAGGGAAAATGTCTCATCATTTATGCTGTGTACACACGATCGGTCCATACGATGAGAACGGACCGTTTTCATCAGTCAACCGATGAAGCTGACTGATGGTCCGTCGCGCCTACACACCATGGGCCAGATTCTCAAAGCTGTTACGGTGGTGTATCTCCAGATACGCCGCCGTAATTTCAAATCTGCGGCAGCGTATGTTTACGCCGATTCTCAAAGGCAAATACGATAAAAAAATTAGGCTTCTTCCGCCGACGTAACTTGCCTACGCCGGCGTATAATTGTGTGCAATTATACGCTGGCCGCTAGGGGCGCTTCCGTCGATTAGCCGCGTTGAATATGCAAATGAGCTAGATACGCCGATTCACGAACGTACTTGCGCCTGGTCGTCGTATTTTACATCGTTTGGGTAAGCGAAAAGTTACCCCTGCTTTATGAGGGGGAAGTTTTGCGTAGGTGAGGCGTACGCAATGTTAATTATGGATGTCGGGACAGCGTCAAATTTTCCATCGTTTGCATAAATCGTTCGCAAATAGGGCTTTGCGTAAGTTACGTTCACATCGAAACCAATGATTATTTGCGGCGTAATTTGGAGATTAGGATACGTCCATGGACGGCGCATGCGCAATTAAAAAAAAGGGTCAAAAACGTTTAATTTCAATAAAACACGCCCACCTCATCCACATTTGAATTACCCGGGCTTACGCCGGGCCATTTACGCTATGCCGCCATAACTTAGGACGCAAGGGCCTTGAGAATACGGCACTTGCGTCTAAACTTGCGGCGGCTTGGTGTAAATACTATACGCTACGCCCCGTTGGCATTTACGCCAATATACGAGAATCTGGCCCGTTCAGTTAAAAAAAACGATTGTGTCAGAACGCGGTGACGTAAAACACAACGACGTGCTGAAAATAATGAAGTTCAATGCTTGGAAAAGCATGCGTCGACTTGATTCTGAGCATGCGTGGATTTTTAACCGATGGTCGTGCCTAATAGCGATCGGTTTTGTTCTATCGGTTAGGTATCCATCGGTTAATATTAAAAAACAATTTCCCTTTTTTTTAACTGATGGTTAAATAACCGATGGCGCCCACACACGATCGGTTTGGACCGATAAAAACGGTCCATCAGACCGTTCAAATCGGTTTAACCAATCGTGTGTATGCGGCATTACAGTTCATGGATTGCTCTTGCCTGGAATAGTCATTCCACTGACATTTGCCATGGATGAATTCTTACATCTAGAATTCCAAATATAATTTATAGTAAATAAAAGTAAAAATCTAAAATAAATGTAATAGTTCATTCACTTAAACTGGTCATACACCGAACAAAATTTGGCCCAGCAACAGTCAGAATACAGTATTCCGGTAGTGGAGATTCCTCCATACACCTCATTTGTGTGAATGAAGAAATCTGATCATTTTTTTCCATTCAGCCCACTGGCTGAATAAAACACACTGTGTATGGGCAGATTTATACTCAGAGATTGATTACCACTTAAGAACCCCTTCACGCCGATATACGTCGGCAGAATGGCACGGCTGGGCACATCAACGTACCTGTACGTTGCCCTTTAAGTCCAGCCACGGGTCGTGCGTGCGTGCCACGGGCGCCTGCACGCGACTCGGTCCGAAGCTCCGTAACTGCGGGACCCGCGCTGGGCCGTCTTTACCATAGGGCAATCAGGGGAAGCTGTCCAGGGCCCTGTCACTGTTGGGGGCCCAAAGCAGAGCCACCCGTTAAACCCCTGTGCTGCCCACAAATCAGCGCTGAAAATCATCAGCGGCACGCAGTACTGCTTTCCTTCCCAGTGTTTTAAAATGTACAGCACCCCTGGCTTCCCTTTAGACGTACACTTCTCCCTTCCTGCCACTGGGTGCTGCTTGTATATAAAAGTGAATTAGAATGTGATTTTATAGCATCCCCAGTTTGATCTTCCCGAGGCTGACTTATTCTTCATGTCCTGCTCCTCAAGGTATGTTACTGTTTGCTATATTGTAAATAGAAGTTTTCTGTAGAGTGTGCCAAAAGTCTTTATAATATTTGATGATTCACTGAAGGCCTGGTCAGTGTTTTAAAAAGTTCCTGTATTTTACACATGGCATGGCATGGGGTCACAGCACCGTCTGTCCATTCTGCTTTAGCACCATGGGACCCCAGGCCATGCCATGTGTAAAATACAGGAACTCTTTAAATCACAGACCAGACCTGCAGTCCAGGCTGAGTAAGGCCTCAGAGCACATGGCATTACTGTCTGTATTTAACTGCTTCATGGGCTTATTTTGGGCCTGGCTGGATCACATGTATGTGTTTTGGCGGCCCACATTTGCGCAGGCACAGCAGCTCATTCATTTGAATGGGCCGCCATGCCTGCGTTCCCTGCAAAGAAAGCGCATGCCGCATGCCTCATGTAATAGGCTGCACACACAGCACACCTATGCCCATCAAGCAATGAAATACAGCACTGTCTCTCCATTCTGCTGTCTGCTGTGACTTATCTGCAGTTCCTGCACTTGCTGCATTTTTACTTTTAAAAACACAGTGCATTTGTGTGTGCAAGAACTGCAGGTAAGTAGCATGGTGCAAAAGCAGAATGGATTTCAAGGCAACTGTATTTTTAAAATGCTGAATGCACCTTTTTTCTGCAGGAAACAAAGGCATGGCAGCCCATTCAAAACAATGCTGTGCTGCACAAATGAGGGCCGCCAAAACACATACATGTGAACCAGCCAGGCCCAAAATAAGCTGGAGGGCGGCCCAAAAAAAATGTTTGCCCAGGGCCTAAACCATATTAAAGACGGCCCTGGACCCGCGGACCCGATTGCTGCTGAAGTCCCACGATCGGTCCACGGAGCTGAAGAACGGGGAGAGCCTTGTGTAAACACAGCTTCTCTTTCTGTTAAAAAAAAACCCACAGCTTCTCCGTTCTTCACTGTGGTGCCGTCATCGATCGTGTTATCCCTTTTTATAGGGAAACCCAATCAATGACATCACACCTACAGCCACACCCCCCTACAGTTAGCAACACATGTTAGGTCACACATAACCCCTCCAGCGCCCCCCTTGTGGTTAACTCCCAAACTGCGATTGTCATTTTCACAGTAAACAATGCAATTTTTTGCTGTGAAAATGACAATGGTCCCAAAAATGTGTCAAAATTGTCCAAAGTGTCCGCCATAATGTCACAGTCATGAAAAAAAAATCGCTGATCGTAGTAAAAAAATAAAATAAATAATAAAAATGCAATAAAACTATCCCCTATTTTGTAAACGCTATACATTTTGTGCAAACCAATCGATAAACGCTTATTACAATTTTTTTTACCAAAAATATGTAGAAGAATACGTATCGGCCTAAACTGAGGAAAAATTATTTTTTTTATATATTTTTGGGGGATATTTATTATAGCAAAAAGTAAAAAATATTGAATTTTTTCCAAAATTGACGCTCTATTTTTGTATATAGCGCAAAAAATAAAAAACGCAGAGGTGATCAAATACCACCAAAAGAAAGCTCTATTTGTGGGGAAAAAAGGACGCCAATTTTGTTTGGGGGCCATGTGGCACGACCGCGCTATGATCAGTTAAAGCGACGCAGTGCCGAATCGCAAAAACTGGCCAGGTCCTTTAGCTGCCTAAAAGTCTGGGTCTTAAGCGGTTAAGGCAGATTGGGTTACTAGAGAATGTAGCAGCTTTGCCCCACCCCCTTTCACCTTCCATATCCCCTTGATTGACAGTGATAAGCATTGGCGGCTGGTGCTCAAAATTTTTGGGGGGTGCAAACAAACTCAAAAAAAACACATCAATTGCAGCTTCACTGTGCCCATCAATTATTGCCACGGTGCCATCAAACGGAGCCACTGTGCCATCAAACACAGCCACTGTGCAGCCACTTTGCCATTAATTGTCGCCACTGTGCCAGCACATGCAGCCACTGTGCCATCACACGCAGCCACTGTGCCCATCAATTGTCACCACTGTGCCCATCAATTGTCGCCACTGTGCCCATCAATTGTCACCACTGTGCCCAAATGCCATTAGTTTGCCCCATAAAATGCTGCCAGTTTGCCCCATAAAATGCCACCAGATTGCCCCAAAATACCGCCAGATTAACCCCCGCCCGGCACTTACCTTTCTCGGGTCAGCCATCCTCCTCCACGATTCCTCGATGTCTTCTCCCGCCCTCGATGTCGCTTCAGCCAATCAGGTGACCAGTAACCAGACCCGATTAACCTGATTGGCTGAGATGCGTGTCAGGCCGCGTACACACGGCAGAGAACCTCGTCGGGCGGAACACATCGTTCCGCCCGTCAGGGTTCTCGGCCGGCCGTCAGATTCGGCGACCCGCCTGTCGGGAAAGGGGACCAGCCATTCATCCCGACGGGCTGTCGAGCAAATAGAGAACCTGCTCTCTATTTGCTTGACGGGTTTCCCGACGGGCGGGGCTCACCGAATCCGTACACACGGCCGAGGTTCTTGGCAGAATGCGGCTCCCAGTGAGGTTCTCGCTGGTTTCTGCCGAGAACCTCGGCCGTGTGTACGCCGCCTCAATGTTAACCAGGGAGCGCACACACAGTTAGCCCTCTGGTTAACCATTTGGAAGCCTATTAGAGCCTACTGGATCTGATAGACACTTCCAAAACACAGCCACTGCTGTTATTTAGATGGCCGGAACTCAACAGGGGGCCAGCCACCTGAATAGTGGGTGGCAGCGGTGACAATACAAAGATTCATGCAATGCATGAATCTATGTATTGTTGAGTGACGGTGCAGGAGAGAGGGGGCGGTTCTCCTGTGCCCACTATGGACGCACAGCCACTTGTAATCAGGTTTGCAATAGGTACCAAGTGCTTACAAGTGTATTGTCTCTTGTGAAGTGGCAGTAGGTTTGCAACCTTTTCTTCAAGCCAAACCCAAACACTTTAGTGGCATCAGGCACATTTGTTTTCTGTAGTATACAATACAGGATTATAAAAGACCAAGAACACCTTTAGGTGCCCCAAAGAGAGTAGTAACTATATGTGCGCTATGGCAAACAGTGTGTGTGGTCAAACAACTCTTACTGACATCATTGTCCGGCCCCCCCAGTGATGCCTAACCCATAGCTCCCAACTGTCTCTGATTTTGAGGGACTGTCCCTGACTTGGAACAAAGTGCCTCTGTCCCACTTTTTGGTCTGATCTACATAGTTGCATATAAAATGTACTTTTATCTTTCAAAAAGTGTTTCCCAGGGCTAAACCTTTCATCCAATTTCTAAACTGCTGCATTTTTAAGTTTGAAATGTAATTCTCCTTTAAGGGCATGGCAGGGGCATGGCATGGGGTGTTTCCTATGTCTACATACTTTTGGTCCCTCCTTCCTATCTCCAAAAAATTGGGAGGTAAGCAAACCTGCCCCCAGACAGCCGCAGCTCCCAACAGCAACAGATTTGTGTGTGACTAGTAGGGTGACCACATGTCCCAGACTGCCCGGGATTGTCCCGTAATTGATCGCTTTGTCCTTAGTCCCGGGCACCTTCGATCCGGGACAATACATTGTCCCGGAATTACCCCCTTGGCCGATCTGATGCCCCCTAAAAATTGCCGCCGCATTGCCGCTGTCCCTCACTGCCCGCTGGGCTAGTTCTGTCCGGTGAGATCGCTTGATTTCCCCCCCAGACGCTGCCTGGCTCACTGCCAAAACAACTGGTAGCTAGGCATAGCCCGACTAGCGTCTAACAACCAGTGACGTCACGACGAGGAGGAAAGTGGAGCCCCAGCATTCCGAGCGAGCCGGTGGAGGATTCCGCCTCTTCCCTGATGGCTGTTCCTGCGCTGGAAGAAAGGTAAGCTAAATGCTCCCTGCACTGCCCTGACTGAGACTGACTCATGGTCACTCCGTCCCATACACTGCACCCCTCCAGTCATGCTGTACATTATACTGCCCTCCACTTTTACCCCCTCCCAACATACTGTCTGCCCTCCACTTTTACCCCTCCTATTATACTGCCCTCCACTGCCAGTCTGCCACCCCTCCTATTATACTGCCCTCCACTGCCAGTCTGCCACCCCTCCTATTATACTGCCCTCCACTGCCAGTCTGCCACCCCTCCTATTATACTGCCCTCCACTGCCAGTCTGCCACCCCTCCTATCATACTGCCCTCCACTGCCAGTCTGCCACCCCTCCTATTATACTGCCAGTCTGCCACCCCTCCTATTATACTGCCCTCCACTGCCAGTCTGCCACCCCTCCTATTATACTGCCAGTCTGCCACCCCTCCTATTATACTGCCCTCCACTGCCAGTCTGCCACCCCTCCTATTATACTGCCCTCCACTGCCAGTCTGCCACCCCTCCTATCATACTGCCCTCCACTGCCAGTCTGCCACCCCTCCTATTATACTGCCAGTCTGCCACCCCTCCTATTATACTGCCCTCCACTGCCAGTCTGCCACCCCTCCTATTATACTGCCAGTCTGCCACCCCTCCTATTATACTGCCCTCCACTGCCAGTCTGCCACCCCTCCTATTATACTGCCCTCCACTGCCAGTCTGCCACCCCTCCTATTATACTGCCCTCCACTGCCAGTCTGCCACCCCCTCCTATTATACTGCCCTCCACTGCCAGTCTGCCACCCCTCCTATTATACTGCCCTCAACTGCCACCCCTGCTATAGTACAACCCACAGCAGAATGTGACAGCAGGAGAGAGGTATGTGTACATCCTATCACTGAGCACCACTGTCCCTCCATCCATCCCAATGTCCCTTCATCCACCCCACTGTCCCTCTATCCACCCATCCACCCCACTGTCCCTCTATTCACCCCACTGTCCCCCCATCCACCCCACTGTCCCTCCATCCACCCCACTGTCCCTCTATTCTCCCCACTGTCCCTCCATCCACCCCACTGTCCCTCCATCCACCCCACAGTCCCTCCATCCACCCCACGGTCCCTCCATCCACCACACGGTCCCTCCATCCACCCCACTGTCCCTCCATCCACCCCACTGTCCCTCTATTCACCCCACTGTCCCTCTGTTCACCCCACTGTCCCTCTATTCACCCCACTGTCCCTCTATTCACCCCACTGTCCCTCTATTCACCCCACGGTCCCTCCATCCACTCCACTGTCCCTCCATCCACCCCACTGTCCCTCCATCCACCCCACTGTCCCTCCATCCACCCCACTATTCCTCTATCCACCCCACTGTCCCTCCATCCACCCCACTGTCCCTCTATCCCTCCATCCACCCCACTGTCCCTCTATCCCTCCATCCACCCCACTGTCCCTTTATCCCACTGTATCTCTATCCACCCCACTGTCCCTCCATCCAACCCATTGTCCCCCCATCCACCCATCCACCCCACTGTCCCTCTATCCACCCCACTGTCCCTCTATCCACCCCACTGTCCCTCTATCCACCCCACTGTCCCTCTATCCACCCACTGTCCTTTTATTCACCTCACTGTCCACCCTTCTATCCCTCCATCCACCCCACTATCCCTCCATCCACCCCACTGTCCCTCCATCCACCCCACTGTTCCTCTATCCACCCCACTGTTCCTCTATCCACCCCACTGTCCCTCCATCCACCCCACTGTCCCTCCATCCACCCCACTGTCCCTCTATCCCTCCATCCACCCCACTGTCCCTCTATCCCTCCATCCACCCCACTGTCCCTTTATCTCTATCCACCCCACTGTCCCTCCATCCAACCCATTGTCCCCCCATCCACCCCACTGTCCCTCTATCCACCTCACTGTCCCTCTATCCACCCCACTGTCCCTATATCCACCCCACTGTCCCTTTATCCACCCCACTGTCCCTCTATCCACCCCACTGTCCCTCTATCCACCCACTGTCCTTTTATTCACCTCACTGTCCTTCTATCCCTCCATCTACCCCACTGTCCCTCTATCCACCCCACTGTCCCTCTATCCACCCACTGTCCCTCTATCCACCCCACTGTCCCTCTATCCACCCCACTGTCCCTCTATCCACCCCACTGTCCCTCTATCCACCCCACTGTCCCTCTATCCACCCCACTGTCTCTCTGTCCACCCCACTGTCTCTCTGTCCACCCCACTGTCTCTCTGTCCACCCCACTGTCTCTCTGTCCACCCCACTGTCTCTCTGTCCACCCCACTGTCTCTCTGTCCACCCCACTGTCCCTCTATCCACCCCACTATCCCTCTATCCACCCCACTGTCCCTCTATCCCTACATCCACCCCACTATCCCTCTGTCCACCCCACTGTCCTTCTATCCCTTCCACCCCACTGTCCCTCCGTCCACCCCACTGTCCCTCCGTCCACCCCACTGTCCCTCCGTCCACCCCACTGTCCCTCTGTCCACCCCACTGCCCCTTCGTTTACACTAACTGTCCCTTTATCCATCCCACTGTCACACTGTCCCCTTATTCACCCCACTATGTACATATTACCCCCCGCCATACACTCTGCATTCCCTATTTAACATTACCACATTCTGCACTATATAAGTCATCCCAAACTCTCTTTAATAACACCCCTTTAAGCCAATATTTAGCGCAATTTAAGACCTGTCCACTGTTCCCCACGACGCGCTTTGTGCAACAACTGCCCCAAAAGTCGTATTTTTTGTTTTTCCCAAAAATCACCTTTTTTTTGGGGGGGGGGGGGTGTCCCTGAGTGGCAGTTTGGAGATGTGGTCACCCTAGTGACTAGCCCACAGCCCAGTTGTCTGGTCACCTGTGGCCAGGTGACAGATTCACCCCGTTGGAGACAGGGGTGCGCCGCAAGGTAGTGAACCTAATAGCCCAATGCTGCAGATGTACAGGAAACATGAGCCCAAGGTTCCCCAGGGTGCGGAGTCTAAAGTCCAGCAGGTGTTCACCAGAGCCTCTAGTGGTGAGGATGGCATTCGCTGCAACTGAACCCAGGTTGCGGCCCCTGGGGTCCGCCTGGTCACGCTCCGTAGGGAGAGAGGGGAAGCAGCCACAGAGGACACAAGGGATAGTTATGGGCAATGCTGTGTCCTGGCCTAGGCCAACAAGGCCCAGGGCAGCACTTTGCAGGGGGGCAGCATGGACAGTGTCCCCGCCGGCTTAAGCTACACTGTTAGGCAAATTAGTTTAGCTCCCCCATAAATCGGCCGTGCTGCTTCCAGTGTGGGCAGTTGTCATTCTGCAACTGTGGGGGGGGGGGGGGGGGGGGGGGGTCGCTTCTAATTTGTTACCATCCCTGTCCCATTGCAGAGATTTCCCTTCACTTCATGTCCCATAGCCAAACAGGAAGTGAGAGGAAATCTATGCAAATTAAAGAAATCCATTGCCCCCCCCCCCCCCAGGCCATCAGAATTAGTGTCCCCATTTGAAAATTTTAGGGTGGGTCTTAAACCACAAGGGATGTGGCCTTGACAGGAAGGGGTGGGTCATATTTAAATTAGGGGGTGCACGAGTTTAGTCAGGCCTAGGGCAGCACAAAACCAAAATACACCCCTGGTGATGGGTAAGCCGAGGTCGGGGCAACAGGCAGATTATACTGCCCTCAACTGCCACCCCTGCTATAGTACAACCCACAGCAGAATGTGACAGCAGGAGAGAGGTATGTGTACATCCTATCACTGAGCACCACTGTCCCTCCATCCATCCCAATGTCCCTTCATCCACCCCACTGTCCCTCTATCCACCCATCCACCCCACTGTCCCTCTATTCACCCCACTGTCCCCCCATCCACCCCACTGTCCCTCCATCCACCCCACTGTCCCTCTATTCTCCCCACTGTCCCTCCATCCACCCCACTGTCCCTCCATCCACCCCACAGTCCCTCCATCCACCCCACGGTCCCTCCATCCACCACACGGTCCCTCCATCCACCCCACTGTCCCTCCATCCACCCCACTGTCCCTCTATTCACCCCACTGTCCCTCTGTTCACCCCACTGTCCCTCTATTCACCCCACTGTCCCTCTATTCACCCCACTGTCCCTCTATTCACCCCACGGTCCCTCCATCCACTCCACTGTCCCTCCATCCACCCCACTGTCCCTCCATCCACCCCACTGTCCCTCCATCCACCCCACTGTCCCTCCATCCACCCCACTATTCCTCTATCCACCCCACTGTCCCTCCATCCACCCCACTGTCCCTCTATCCCTCCATCCACCCCACTGTCCCTCTATCCCTCCATCCACCCCACTGTCCCTTTATCCCACTGTATCTCTATCCACCCCACTGTCCCTCCATCCAACCCATTGTCCCCCCATCCACCCATCCACCCCACTGTCCCTCTATCCACCCCACTGTCCCTCTATCCACCCCACTGTCCCTCTATCCACCCCACTGTCCCTCTATCCACCCACTGTCCTTTTATTCACCTCACTGTCCTTCTATCCCTCCATCCACCACACTATCCCTCCATCCACCCCACTGTCCCTCCATCCACCCCACTGTTCCTCTATCCACCCCACTGTTCCTCTATCCACCCCACTGTCCCTCCATCCACCCCACTGTCCCTCCATCCACCCCACTGTCCCTCTATCCCTCCATCCACCCCACTGTCCCTCTATCCCTCCATCCACCCCACTGTCCCTTTATCTCTATCCACCCCACTGTCCCTCCATCCAACCCATTGTCCCCCCATCCACCCCACTGTCCCTCTATCCACCTCACTGTCCCTCTATCCACCCCACTGTCCCTATATCCACCCCACTGTCCCTCTATCCACCCCACTGTCCCTCTATCCACCCCACTGTCCCTCTATCCACCCACTGTCCTTTTATTCACCTCACTGTCCTTCTATCCCTCCATCTACCCCACTGTCCCTCTATCCACCCCACTGTCCCTCTATCCACCCCACTGTCCCTCTATCCACCCCACTGTCCCTCTATCCACCCCACTGTCCCTCTATCCACCCCACTGTCCCTCTGTCCACCCACTGTCTCTCTGTCCACCCCACTGTCTCTCTGTCCACCCCACTGTCTCTCTGTCCACCCCACTGTCTCTCTGTCCACCCCACTGTCTCTCTGTCCACCCCACTGTCCCTCTATCCACCCCACTATCCCTCTATCCACCCCACTGTCCCTCTATCCCTACATCCACCCCACTATCCCTCTGTCCACCCCACTGTCCTTCTATCCCTTCCACCCCACTGTCCCTCCGTCCACCCCACTGTCCCTCCGTCCACCCCACTGTCCCTCCGTCCACCCCACTGTCCCTCTGTCCACCCCACTGCCCCTTCGTTTACACTAACTGTCCCTTTATCCATCCCACTGTCACACTGTCCCCTTATTCACCCCACTATGTACATATTACCCCCCGCCATACACTCTGCATTCCCTATTTAACATTACCACATTCTGCACTATATAAGTCATCCCAAACTCTCTTTAATAACACCCCCTTTAAGCCAATATTTAGCGCAATTTAAGACCTGTCCACTGTTCCCCACGACGCGCTTTGTGCAACAACTGCCCCAAAAGTCGTATTTTTTGTTTTTCCCAAAAATCACCTTTTTTTTTGGGGGGGGGGGGGGGTGTCCCTGAGTGGCAGTTTGGAGATGTGGTCACCCTAGTGACTAGCCCACAGCCCAGTTGTCTGGTCACCTGTGGCCAGGTGACAGATTCACCCCGTTGGAGACAGGGGTGCGCCGCAAGGTAGTGAACCTAATAGCCCAATGCTGCAGATGTACAGGAAACATGAGCCCAAGGTTCCCCAGGGTGCGGAGTCTAAAGTCCAGCAGGTGTTCACCAGAGCCTCTAGTGGTGAGGATGGCATTCGCTGCAACTGAACCAGGTTGCGGCCCCTGGGGTCCGCCTGGTCACGCTCCGTAGGGAGAGAGGGGAAGCAGCCACAGAGGACACAAGGGATAGTTATGGGCAATGCTGTGTCCTGGCCTAGGCCAACAAGGCCCAGGGCAGCACTTTGCAGGGGGGCAGCATGGACAGTGTCCCCGCCGGCTTAAGCTACACTGTTAGGCAAATTAGTTTAGCTCCCCCATAAATCGGCCGTGCTGCTTCCAGTGTGGGCAGTTGTCATTCTGCAACTGTGGGGGGGGGGGGGGGGCGGGGGTCGCTTCTAATTTGTTACCATCCCTGTCCCATTGCAGAGATTTCCCTTCACTTCATGTCCCATAGCCAAACAGGAAGTGAGAGGAAATCTATGCAAATTAAAGAAATCCATTGCCCCCCCCCCCAGGCCATCAGAATTAGTGTCCCCATTTGAAAATTTTAGGGTGGGTCTTAAACCACAAGGGATGTGGCCTTGACAGGAAGGGGTGGGTCATATTTAAATTAGGGGGTGCACGAGTTTAGTCAGGCCTAGGGCAGCACAAAACCAAAATACACCCCTGGTGATGGGTAAGCCGAGGTCGGGGCAACAGGCAGACGATGGTAACCAAGGGACAGGCCAAAGGTCAGGGTCACAGGCAAACAGGAATAGTCAGAGATGAGCCAAATTCGGTACACAGAAAGGTAAACGTAGCAGACGGCAGATAGGAACTCAAGCTAACAAACAAAGTTGAACAGCAAAGCAGACCTTCAGTGCAACAGTTAATATAGACTTCCTGGGATGACCTGGGGTGTGGCCACACAGGGAGGAGAGATGATAAAAGGCAGCCAGAAAGAGAGTCAGGCCTCTAATGGACACATGAGGAGAAGGTAAGCTGCCAGACATCATTGCATGTCCATGACACCAGTCTTAATAATGCATACGGGTCTCAGGCAGACTGAAACCTAGACGCATGATTCCAAACCTGAACTGTCCGGGTAAAACCTGGACAGGTGGCAACCCTAAGTGTCAGGCAAGTACACAGCTTTGATCAACATGCTAGCTCCCTGGTTTACTGCAGGAGCACGAAGGTTGTAGCTGCGTCCCTGCACATCCACCAGGCTCTATGCTCCTGCTTAAGTTGCATGGTGGATGATCTGGCCCTGCGTAGACACCGGTCAACGTGTCTTCCTAGTCTAGTAGTTTTTGTTTATATTATTTTGCTTTATATATTTCAGGGTGATTCTGGAGGACCTTTAATATGCAAGAAGATGTTTCGGGGAATTGTTTCTTTTGGTCCAGATCGATGTGCGAACCCTAAAATACCAGGTGTCTACACATTCCTCACCAAAGACTATATCAAATGGATTAAAAAGGAAATAAATAGGAAAACAAATACTACTTACTAGCCCTTGTGCTTTTATATCTAAAAATACTGCTAGTTCCTCTTCCCTGAACTCCGTCCCCATAGCTGATTTTCCCCTCTGCTATAGTATAATACCCCTTTTCCAATATTTTCTGTTCTCTAAATCTCCTTAATTTGGAATAGGGATTTCTAGCATTCAGAGTTCCTAATTATTACATATTAGCAAACAGCAGATGCATAATTCTTTCTATCATCCTGATCCCACCACACACTCAAGATGACTCCTTATACTATGAACACAAATTATAGTTATTTTTGTTGTTTCATCTGTTGGTTATTTTATATGACTCTGTACTTGGCTTGTTTGTAATTTGTGGAATGTTGACATTTTATTGCCTTTACATTATATCTCTGCCTCTTTTTAGAGCTTTTTCATTTACAATTACTGCTAGTGATATTAGATGTATCGGGGTGTAACTAAAACAGAGAGAAATGTGTCCATTTAATCAAAGCAAGCAATTCTCATGTTGGCTTGACAATAAAGTTTTACCTTATAATCATGCTCTTTCTTTTATTGTTTTCCTAATAACCTGCCTAAGCAACTTGAATAGCTAAACAATATATAGCAAGCTATTAGAATTCATCTTACACCTTACTCATGTCTGATTAGCGTTAACTGAAATTAATTTTGTTGCCATACAAATACAGTAGTACCTTGGATTACAAGCATAATCCCTTCCAGAGGTATGCTTGTAATCCAGAGCACTCGTATATCAAAGCGAGTTTCCCCAAAGGAATCAATGGAAACTCAGATAATTTGTTCCAGTTTTACTGCTATTTTATGCAGTGCTGCATGTGGCCAGAGGTGGGGGGGGCGCCAGAGACACTTGGAAACGCTTGGAGACTACTCAAAGGCGCTTGAGACACTCAGAGTCGGTCTAAGACACTCGGAAACTGAGGCCCAGATTCATAGAGAATTAGATTCTCGTAGCGTATCAGAAATACACTACGCCACCGTTTTTTACCTGGCTCTACGTGGAATCCAGGTAGATTTTGTCCAGTAAACGACGGCGGTGTAGTGTATTTCCCCCCGTCGCAATCCATCTAAGCGAGTAGGGGGCGTGAAGGATTTAAAATAGGCGCGTTCCCGCGGCGATCGAACTGCGCATTCTCCGTTCGCAAATTTCCCGCCGTGCATTGCGCGAAATCACGTCGTTACGTCATTCGTTGTTTGAGTAGCATCGTTTACGGACATTTCTATTCCCGAACGAGTTACGTAAAAAAAAATTAAATTCGACGCGGGAACAACGGCCATACTTAACATGGGCAACGCACCGTTAGACCAGCAAAAAGCTGGTCTAACAGTACGTAAAAAATAAATAAACGTAAGCGATTGCGAAGACCGCTCGTATCTTCGTGGATCGCCGTAAAAACACATTTGCATATCCCGACGCATCAAAACGACGCAAACTCCTCCCAGTGGCCGCAAAAAGATCACAGCGTAGATCCGAAGGCTTACGAAGACGTAAGCCTCTCGGATCGAAGCCCGAAGCCGCCGTATCATGGTTTGAGGATTCAAACTAGTGATACGGCGCGCGAAATTTGAAATTACTCCTGTCTAACACCAGTTAGACAGGCGTAATTGCTTAATGAATCTGGGCCTGAGTGTTTTAGAGTGTCTCCGAGCCTCAACAGTGCCCCCGCACCTCTGGCCACATGCGGTACAGCACACTCCAGAGTCTTGAATACAGCTAGTCTTGCAAGACAATGCTCGCAAACCGAGTCAGGATTTTTTTTTTTTAAAACAGCTCGTATTGTGAAATGCTTGTAAACCATGTTACTCACAATCCAAGGTTTTACTGTATAGCAAAAAGAGGATTTCTACCTTACTGGAACCCAGCAGTCAGGAGTAGGAGCATTGATTTGTAATGGGGCTGTAATGGTAATGATATCTATCAGTCTCATGTAACGTGTCTTCATTCTCTTTACTGTCTCCTACAACATGTCCTAACCACACCTGTAGTATGTCCATTCTCTTAAGCCCTGTACACACGATCGGTTCATCTGATGAAAACGAACCGATGGATTTTTTCATCAGATATCTGATGAAGCTGACTTTCATCAGTCTTGCCTACAGGGCCGCCATCAGGGGGGTACAGACAGTACACCTGTAAGGGGTCCAGAGGTTCCCAGGGGCCCGGATGACCCCAGGGCCCCAAATGGCAACCCCCCCTTTTTATATTTATTTTTTATAAAAAAATATATATTTTTAATATATTTTTATTTTATTTTTTATTAACCACTTAAAGGAACACTAAAGGTTTGCTTTCTATTAGATCAATTGACTGCTGTAAGCTAGGGCATTTAAATATCACTTACCTTGTTTTTCCTTTTGACCTCCAAAATACAGTAATCCAGGTTTGAAAATGCCATTTCTTGTCTCTCCTCTTCTTGCTTTCCACCAGCACCTGAGCCAATTTGCATGGTGGAAAGCAGAATGTGCTCACCCCCTCTCTATGACTACAGCCCTGCGTGAAGATGCTCTCTTATCCCTCACAGACATGGAGGCTAAGCCTAATGGGAACTGTAGTTCCCATTAGGCCGTGATGTAGCAAGAATGAATGCGCACCGCAAACCAGGAAGTCAGTGAGAATAACGATTCAGGAGTGACAGAGGTGAATAAAACAGCTCGATTTCAACAGGTATCAAACTAGTTATAATGCAAAACATTACTTTTTACTTTATCAGCTTCTGTCAGACTTTTAAGAGGAAAATATTTTTGTCTTTACAACCCCTTTAAGACCCAGACCTTTAGTCAGCTAAAGGACACGTCCAGGTTTTGGGATTCGGCACTGCGTTGCTTTAACAGACAATTGGGCAGTCCTGCGACGTGGCTCCCAAACAAAATTGGCATCCTTTTTTTTCCACAAATAGAGCTTTCTTTTGGTTTACACGGCTCTCCCCGTTCTTCAGCTCCGGGGACCGATCGCCGCACTCCAGCCCGCGGTCCCGGTCACGGAGCTTCGGACCTCGTCGCGTGCACGTGCCCACGGCGCACGCGTCACCCAACGGCTGGGCTTAAAGGGCCACGTACAGGTATGTGATTGTGCCCAGCCGTGCCAATCTGCCGACGTATATCGGCGTGAAGGAGTCCTTAAAGGGGTGGTTCCCCTAAAAATAAACTTTTAACATTGCCTGTGTCTTCTTAATAATAATTAGAATCGGCTGGTATTTTTTTTTTTAACCACCCGTACATACCATTTTCGGCATGTACGCTCACCGCCGCTTCCGGGTCTGGCAGCCGGGGACAGGCATCCGATCGACGCATACAGCGCGTCACGAGATGCCGAAAGAAGCCGAACGTTGGTGCGGCTCTATACGGCGCATGCGCACCAACGTTCGGCTTCTTTCGGCATCCCGTGACGCGATGTATGCGTCGATCGGATGCCTGTCAATGAAGCAGGCCCTCCCATCCCCGGCCGCCAGACCCGGAAGCGGCGGTGAGCGTACATGCCGTAAATGGTATGTACGGGTGGTTAAAAAAAAAAATACCAGCCGATTCTAATTATTATTAAGAAGACAAAGGCAATGTTAAAAGTTTATTTTTAGGGGAACCTCCCCTTTAAGAGTCATTTTTTTTTTTTTTTATATTTTTATAATTTTTTTTATTAAAGGGCCATTTTTTTTTTTAGGGATCTGAAGGTTCCCAGGGGCCCGGAGATCCCCAGGGTCCTGAATGACAACCCCCCTTTTTAAAAAAAATGAATATATATTTTTTATTTTTTTTTATTTTTATTAAAGGGCCCAGAGGTCCCAGGGCCCTGGATGGCTACCACCCTTTTTTTATATATTTTTCTTTCTTTATTTATTTTTTTGTAAAGGGCCCCCCCGCTTCTCAATTTCTCAATTCGTGGCAGCCCCCCCCACTCCTCAATTTCAGGCGGCAGCACCCCCCCTCCCCCGGTTCTCTGCTCCAGGGGGCCAATGGGCCTGATGGCGGCCCTGCTTGCCTACACACCACTGGTTAAAAATCCGATCGTGCCCCACACGCTTCTGAGAATGCGTCGACTCGATTCTGAGCATGCGTGTATTTTTGAGCGATGGATTTCCCCACAGATGATCGTTTTTTTCTATCGTTGTTTTTAACCATACTGCAATCAGCGGCGCATTGCGAGGGGAATATCTCCTAAACCGTACAGGTTTAGGAGATATTCTTTATACCTACAGGTAAGCCTTATTATAGGCTTACCTATAGGTACAAGTCAAAAAGTGGGGTTTACAACCACTTTAAGTCTGTATTCTCTGAAATATTTCCGTAGCACTGCATATACTAAATACTGTATTAATTCACTAAAATTGGAGAGTGCAAAATCTGCTCTGCATGGAAACCAATCAGCTTCCGTTTTTTTTTTTAAAGCTTAATTGAACAAGCTGAAGTAATATTCTGATTGGCTACCATACACAGCTGCACCAGATTTTGCACTCTCCAATTTGAGTAAATCAACCCCTGATGACGCTCAAGCTAAAGATTCAGGCCCGGATTCACATACATTGGCGCATAAATATGCCGCCGTAGCGTACCTCTTTTACGCTACGCAGCGCGGAGAGGCAAACATGGAATTTACAAAGCAAATGCTCCCAACTCTGCGCCGGCGTAGCGTATATTTGTAGGCGTAACCCAGCGTAAGTGGAAGTAGGTGGAAGTGGGCTGGAAGTGGTCCATGGTAATGAAGCGTGACCCCATGCAAATGATGTGCCGGGCACCTGACAAGTATTTAAAGTGAACTGTGCATGCGTCGGGACATGGACGCATCCCCGTGCGCATGCGCACAACCACGTCAGAACAACTGCCTAAGATACGCCGGATCACTGTGTATGCCGTGAACGTAACTTACGCCCCGTCAGACCCACGTCGGCCCATATTCACAGACGTCCAACGTACAATACGTAGGCTTGTGTTCCCTGGTCCATACCTTTGCATGGGTTGCGCCTCATCTATGGGGAATAACTTTACGCCGGATGTAAAACTTACGCAAACCGCTTAAATCATGCGCCGGGCGCACGTACGTTCGTGAATCAGCGTATCTCCCTCATTTACATATATGAATAGAAAGTCAATAGGAAAGCCACATGCGTCCAGCGTAAATATGCGCCCACTCTATGCCGGCGTAGGCAAGTTACGTCGGTGGGATGAAGTCCGTTTTTAGGCGTATCTATGTTTGTGGGTAAGGCGCACAGATACGGCGGCGCATATTTGTACTTACATATCTGGAGAAATACATTGGCATAAGTGCTTTGTGAATCCGTGCCTTAGACTCAGACAGAAGTAAAGCAAGGGTCTTAAAGTGATTGTAAATGATCACCTTTTAAAACAACCCATTCAGTTTAAAATAGAAATGAAAGACAAAACATTTTTGTATAGATGTAAAAAAAACGTTATAAATATCTTTTGTATAGGTGATCACATTCCCTCTCTTCTCAGCTGCATAAGAGCTGGGGGGAGGAGAAGCAGCAGCACACTAATGCTGCATACACACGATCAGAATCTCCGATGGAAAAAGTCTGACTGACTTTTTCCATAGGAAATTCCGACCGTGTGTATGCCCCATCGGAATTCCGATTAATTGCATCGGAGTTTAAATATAGAACATGTTCTATTTTAATCCAATGGAATTTCATCGGAAATTCCAATGTGCTTTTGGCCGGGGGAAAAGCCTGATCGTGTGTACGCAGCATCAGCTTCCCAGTGAATGGCCGTGCAGCAGGGGCGTGTCAGGACAAGTCTGATCATTGGATGAGAGCAAGCAGAGTTTCCAGCATAGCTAGAGAACTTGAACAAGCCGTTCTCCCCTGCTAAGTGTGGTCAGTTTTTTTTTAATGGGAAAGCAAAGGGACTAGCAGAATTACAAGGGTATTCACATAAAGGAAGCAATACAAAGAGAACAGGATACTTTCTCATACAAGTACATGATACAGCAGGGACATATCAGGAATATGAAATGTTGGGGTAACAAACACTTTAAGCCCAGTAGCAGATGCTACCATCTGTTTGTACGGGATGTTGCACTTTGCATATCACCTTTGTGCTGCCATTTAACATTTTATATCAAGTATAAATATACTTTTTTTTTAACTTGTGTTTGCAAGTGAGAAAACACAACATGAAAGAACATCAAACACCTACAAAATAAATGCATATTCCAGCAGATCTGCAAACTGGAACTATCTATCTATATATCTATCTATCCTAGGGCCACATTCATTGGAATGTATTATTTTATAAAACCTGACTGCTTAAATTGTGACCTGGCCCCCTGTTTTCTTGACAACCTGGAGATGACTTCAGCCTGATGCGTAGGGTCACCTTTAGATCATAACAGAAACCCTAAATGAGTTGTTACATTCCTGATAATGATCAGCCAATTGTTTTTATTTTGGATAAGACAGGAATCCACGCAGGAGGTGCCAGCTCTTTGGAGATATATATATGCTCGCCACCCAGCCCCTACCCTGCCCCACCCCTAATTACACCCCTAAACATGCCCTTTTAAATTATCTCATGAAATTACAACTTGAAAAATATTAACATAAAGCATATCAGTGCCCATCAGTGCAGCCTTTTAGTGCAGCATATCAGAAACTTCCAATGCAGCCTCATCAGTGCAGCATATCAGTTGCCATCAGTGCCACCTCATCAGTGCAGCCTTATCAGTGGCTATCAGTGCAGGCCATCAGTGCCCATCAGTGCAGCCTCATTAGTGCCCACCAGTGCAGCATATCAGTGCCCATCAGTGCAATATATCAGTGCATTCTCATTAGTGCCCATCATTGCCACCTCATCAGTGGCCATCAGTAGAGATGTACAGAACGGTTTGCCGGCGAACAGTTTCCGGCGAACATCGCTTGTTCGCGTTTGCCGCCACGGGCGAACATATGCGATATTCGATCCGCACCCTATTCATCATCATTGAGCAAACTTTGACCCTGTACCTCACAGTCAGCAGACACATTCTAGCCAATGAGCAGCATACCCTCCCTCCCTGACCCTCCCACCTCTTGGACAGCATCCATTTTAGATTCATTCTGAAGCTGCAGTCTTAGTGAGAGGAGGGACAGTGTAGCTGCTGCTGATTTAATAGGGAAATTGATAGCTAGGCCAGTGTATTCAGTGTCCACTCCAGTCCTGAAAGACTCATCTGATCTCTGCTGTAAGGACAGCGTCCTGACAGCACCCCAAACAGACCTCTTTAGGGCTAATATATCAGATTTTTTTTGTTCTCTGTAATCTAATTGCAGTTGCCTGCCAGGCAGCGTGTGTGTGTCTTAGGCTCACAGCGTAAAATGTGCCCACTTGTCCAGTGCCACATCTCATATATATGTTGGTTGGCACAGTAGATAACATTTAATAAAAAAATTCACTGCAATACAGAATAGTAGTCATTTGTCTGCCAGCCTGTCTTAGGCTCACAGTGTAAACTGTGCCCTCTTGTCCAGTGCCACATCTCATATATGTTGGTTGGCACAGTAGATAACATTTAAAAAAAAATCACTGCAATACAGAATAGTAGTCATTTGTCTGCCAGCGTGTCGTAGGCTCACAGCGTAAACTGTGCCCACTTGTCCAGTGCCACATCTCGTATAGATTTTGTTGGCACAGTAGATAACATTTAAAAAAATTATTCACTGCAATACAGAATAGTAGTCATTTGTGTGCCAGCGTGTCTTAGGCTCACACCGTAAACTGTGCCCACTTGTCCAGTGCCACATGTCATATATATTTTGTTGGCACAGTAGATAACATTTAAAAAAAAGACAGAAGTAAAGCAAGGGTCTTAAAGTGATTGTAAATGATCACCTTTTGAAACAACCCATTCAGTTTAAAATAGAAATGAAAGACAAAACATTTTTGTATAGATGTAAAAAAAACAAAAAAAAAACGTTATAAATATCTTTTGTATAGGTGATCACATTCCCTCTCTTCTCAGCTGCATAAGAGCTGGGGGAGGAGAAGCAGCAGCACACTAATGCTGCATACACATGATCAGAATTTCTGCTGGAAAAAGTCTGACTGACCTTTTCCATAGGAAATTCCGACCGTGTGTATGCCCCATCGGAATTCCGATTAATTCCATCGGAGTTTAAATATAGAGCATGTTCTATTTTAATCCAATGGAATTTCATCGAAAATTCCAATGTGCTTTTGGCCGGGGAAAAAAACCTGATCGTGTGTACGCAGCATCAGCTTCCCAGTGAATGGCCGTGCAGCAGGGGCATGTCAGGACAAGTCTGATCATTGGATGAGAGCAAGCAGAGTTTCCAGCATAGCTAGAGAACTTGACCAAGCCGTTCTCCCCTGCCGAAGTCATTTGTCTGCCAGCGTGTCGTAGGCTCACAACGTAAACTGTAACCACCGCCCCCATCTATGGCTGGCAATCACAGCAAGTAGCAATGGAAGGCTAAAGCAGATAACAACAAGAACCTGGGGAATGCCCAGGGAATAACCAAGCCTACTTACCGACCAGCTAGCAGAACAACCAATTAACCTGTCTAACAATGTGCGTTAAAAACAGGGGTTTTGTCCGCACGCATTTGCAAACGCATGCGTGAGCCACAGAGCCGCGCCAAGGCACCCCATAATTCTGTGGTCCTAACACTAACAGTGAGTGTCCTCACAATGGAGGCACATGCATTTTAATGGATAGATAGGGGCAGGTGGATTGAAGGGGAGCCACCCCTCCTTAAAGGTACAGAAGCACACCAAGCACCCAGCATATAGCACAATGGCTGCAAAGGTGTTGGTGCACTGCTGGACCAAAATACGTTTTGTTTCACCTGTGGTGTTTATTTTGGTCCAGCAGTGCACCAACACCTTTGCAGCCATTGTGCTATATGCTGGGTGCTTGGTGTGCTTCTGTACCTTTAAGGAGGGGTGGCTCCCCTTCAATCCACCTGCCCCTATCTATCCATTAAAATGCATGTGCCTCCATTGTGAGGACACTCACTGTTAGTGTTAGGACCACAGAATTATGGTGTGCCTTGGCGCGGCTCTGTGACTCACGCATGCATTTGCAAATGCGTGCGGACAAAACCCCTGTTTTTAACGCACATTGTTAGACAGGTTAATTGGTTGTTCTGCTAGCTGGTCGGTAAGTAGGCTTGGTTATTCCCTGGGCATTCCCCAGGTTCTTGTTGTTATCTGCTTTAGCCTTCCATTGCTACTTGCTGTGATTGCCAGCCATAGATGGGGGCGGTGGATACGTTTTGTTTCACCTGTGGTGTTTATTTTGGTCCAGCAGTGCACCAACACCTTTGCAGCCATTGTGCTATATGCTGGGTGCTTGATGTGCTTCTGTACCTTTAAGGAGGGGTGGCTCCCCTTCAATCCACCTGCCCCTATCTATCCATTAAAATGCATGTGCCTCCATTGTGAGGACACTCACTGTTAGTGTTAGGACCACAGAATTATGGGGTGCCTTGGCGCGGCTCTGTGGCTCACGCATGCGTTTGCAAATGCGTGCGGACAAAACCCCTGTTTTTAACGCACATTGTTAGACAGGTTAATTGGTTGTTCTGCTAGCTGGTCGGTAAGTAGGCTTGGTTATTCCCTGGGCATTCCCCAGGTTCTTGTTGTTATCACAACGTAAACTGTGCCCACTTGTCCAGTGCCACATCTCATATAGATTTTGTTGGCACAGTAGATAACATTTAAAAAAATTATTCACTGCAATACAGAATAGTAGTCATTTGTCTGCCAGCGTGTCTTAGGCTCACAGCGTGAACTGTGCCCACTTGTCCAGTACCACATCTCATATATATTTTGTTGGCACAGTAGATAACATTTAAAAAAAAAACACTGCAATACAGAATAGTAGTCACTTGTCTGCCAGCGTGTCTTAGGCTCACAGTGTAAACTGTGACCACTTGTCCAGTGCAACATCTCATATATATTTTGTTGGCACAGTAGATAACATTTAAAAAAAAAATTCACTGCAATACAGAATAGTAGTCATTTGTCTGCCAGCGTGCCTTAGGCTCACAGCGTAAACTGTGCCCAATTGTCCAGTGTCACATCTCATATATATTTTGTTGGCACAGTAGATAACATTTAAAAAAAAAATTCACTGCAATACAGAATAGTAGTCATTTGTCTGCCAGCGTGTCTTAGGCTCACAGCGTAAACTGTGCCCACTTGTCCAGTGCCACATCTCATATCTGATGGCACAGTAGCTTGCACGCATAGTACAACTAAACTAATCTAAAAAAATGACAGGCAGAGGCAGGCCACCCTGCAGGGGCCATTGTGGTCATGGTGCTGTAATTCCCTTTGGCCCTAGAATAATGCCCAGTGTTCAGAGGCCATGTACCCTGAACTCGAAAAGTTCTGAGGACATAGTTGACTGGCTAACACAGGACACCCAATCTTCTACAGCTTCCGCTCGGAACCTTGACGCACCATCCAACTCCAGCTCAGCTTCAGGCACCTCTCAAGTTACCACTCGCCCGCCTGCCGCCATCACCAACACTAACACCACAGCGGCTTCACTTGATCTGTCAAAGGAGTTATTTACACATCAGTTGGAAGAAATGAGTGATGTGCAACCATTATTGCCAGAGGATGTAGATAAAAGGGATATGTCTCAGTCAGGCAGCATTACACACATGGACGTATGGTGTGATGATGATGATGTTGTACCCGATGCTGCTTCGTTTGCTGAGTTGTCAGATACAAGTGAAGCGGTTGATGATGACGATGTGTCCGTCGATGTCACGTGGGTGCCTGCTCGAAGAGAAGAAGAACAGGGGGAAAGTTCAGATGGGGAGACAGAGAGGAGGAGGAGACGAGTTGGAAGCAGAGGGAGGTCGTCACAAGGAGCTAGTGGCACAGTCAGACAGCATGTATCGGCACCCGGGGTCAGCCAGACAGCACGCCAATCAACGCATGCTGTTGCCACCTCCAGAATGGTGTCATTGCAAAGCTTAGCAGTGTGGCATTTTTTTGTGTGTCTGCCTCTGATAACAGCGATGCTATTTGCAACCTGTGCCAAAAGAAACTGAGTCGTGGAAAATCCAACACCCACCTAGGTACAACTGCTTTGCGAAGGCACATGATCTCGCAGCACAAACGCCTTTGGGATCAACACATGATGACGGGTAAAAGCAGCACACAAGCTCAAAGCCACTATCCTCCTCCTGGTCCAGCATCTTCAGCCACGTCAACCACTGCTGTCCTCCTTGCCCCCTCTCAACCATCTGCCACTCCGTCTCTCACCTTGAGCAGTTCCTGCTCATCTGCCCACAGTCAGGTGACTGTCAAGGACATGTTTGAGCGCAAGAAGCCAATGTCACATCCCCTTGCCCGGCGTCTGCCAGCTGGCTTGTCGGAACTCTTAGCCCGCCAGCTTTTACCATACAAGCTGGTGGAGTCTGAGGCCTTCAAAAAATTTGTAGCTATTGGGACACCGCAGTGGAAGGTACCCGGCAGAAATGTATTTTCACAAAAGGCAATCCCCAACCTGTACTCTATTGTGCAAAAGGAAGTCATGGCATGTCTGGCACACAGTGTTGGGGCAAGGGTCCATCTGACCACTGATACCTGGTCTGCAAAGCACGGTCAGGGCAGGTATATCACCTACACTGCGCATTGGGGAAACCTGCTGATGGCTGCCAAGCATGTAATGCGTGGCTCTGCAGAGGAGTTGGTGACATCGCCACGACTTGCAGGCAGGCCTGCTTCCACCTCCTCCTACTCCATCCTCTTGGATAACCTCCTTGGCCGAGTCCTCTTCGGTTGCTGCGTCTTGCTCCACATCAACGGCACCCCCCCCCCAGCTCCCCAGGGGCTATTCCACATACTGGATACGACAGTGTCACACCGTATTGGGGTTGACTTGCCTGAAAGCAGAGAGTCACACCGGACTAGCACTACTGTCCGCGCTGAACGAACAGGTGGATCAGTAGCTGACTCCGCACTAACTGGAGATCGGCAAAGTGGTGTGTGACAATGGAAGCAATTTGTTGGCGGCACTGAATTTGGGCAAGTTGACACATGTGCCGTGCATGCCACATGTGTTGAATCTGATTGTACAACGCTTTGTGCATAAGTACCCAGACTTACAGGACGTCCTCAAGCAGGCCATGAATGTGTGTGGCCATTTCAGGTGTTCCTACATGGCCATGGTGCACTTTTCAGAGATCCAGCAGCGAAACAACATGCCAGTGAGGCGCTTGATTTGCGACAGCCTGACACATTGGAATTCAACACTCCTAATGTTCGACCACCTGCTCCAACAAGAAAAAGCCGTCAACGAGTATTTGTATGACCGGGGTGATATGACAGCCTCTGCGCAGCTGGGAATTTTTTTGCCACGTTACTGGACACTCATGCGCAATGCCTGTAGGCTCATTTGTCCTTTTGAGGAGGTGACAAACCTAGTCAGTCGCACTGAAGGCACCATCAGCGACATCATCCCATTTGTTTTCTTCCCGGACCGTGCCCTGCGAAGAGTGCTGGATCAGGCCATAGATGAGCGTGAAGAGGAAGAGTTGTGGTCACCATTAGGGATGAGCTTTGTGTTCGATACGAACGTATGTTCGACTCAAACATTGTCTGTTCTTACGTTCGACGAAATTCGAACAAAACGGGTCGTTCGCGCCAAATTCGAGTGACGCGCCCATAATTCACTGCGGCATTGCGCGCTGATGATTGGCCAAGCATGCTGTATGTCCCGCATGCTTGGCCAATCACAGTGCGCAAAAAACGAAGAGCCATAATTTGCCAAAGCCTGGGTGGCTTTAGCCAATTATGGCTCAGGGTTTTAGCACACGCCCCACACTATAAAAGGCCGCCTTCCGGGCGGCCTCGTGTAGTGTGTTCCGGCTTGTTACTGAGAGCAGTTGGAGAGACAGAGAGATTGTCTTTTTAGATAGCTAGATAGAGCAGACTAGTCAGTTTAGCTTTAATTACAGTGTGTAGAGAATATATATACATCCCTAGGAGTTGTACATATATTTATACACTGTATAGCTTAGCTAGATCTGCTATTCCTATTTGTCAGGCAGGAGATTGTGCATAGCTGCAGTGCTCTAACATGTTGTATTGCCTGTGTGCTGTTTAGTTTACACCTAAACGTACTGGGTGTTACTTTCCTTTGTCCTGTTTATTTGTCAGGCAGGAGATTGTGCTAGCTGCAGTGTTTTAACGTGTTGTATTGCCTGTGTGCTGTTTAGTTTACACCTAAACGTACTGGGTGTTACTGCACTTGTCCTGTTTATTTGCACCTAAGCGCATTTGCTGTAAGTGCACGTTTGCTGTTTAACCACTTAAGACCCGGACCAATACGCTGGTAAATGACCCAAGGTGTTTTTGCGATTCGGCACTGCGTCGCTTTAACAGACAATTGCGCGGTCGTGCGACGTGGCTCCCAAACAAAATTTGCGTCCTTTTCTTCCCACAAATAGAGCTTTCTTTTGGTGGTATTTGATCACCTCTGCGATTTTTTATTTTTTGCGCTATATACAAAAATAGAGCGACATTTTTGAAAAAAAAACACTATTTTTTACTTTTTGTTAAAAAAAAAATCAAATAAACTAAATTTTAGTCAAACATTTAGACCAAAATTTATTTAGCCACATGTCTTTAGTAAAAAAAATAAAATCGCAATAAAAAAATAGCTACCTAGCGGGAACAGCGACACTAATACAGCGATCAGAAAAATGATCGCTTAGTGACGCTGGCAATAGGGAGTGAAAGGGTTAACTAGGGCGGTGATCAGGGGGTTAAAACTTTATTGGGGGGGTGGGGGGGCTATCCTGAACCTAACACTAACTGATTTTACACTGCCTGTCACACTGACACTAAATGCAGTGATTAGATCACTGCATTCAGTGACACTGTGACAGGGGGGGTGGGGGGGCAGATCGCAAGGGGTTAAGTATGCCTATGTGTGTGTGTGTCAGTGTAATGTTGGTGCACACTTACTGTGAGGTGTTCCTCTCATCGCAGCGGTTGGAAATACCGCTGCGATGAGAGATTACATCACTTCCCCCTTCCTGTGTAAACACAGGAGGAGGAAGTGACAGGGCGGGAGAGCGCAGGGATTGGCTGGGAGCGATCGCGGGGGGGGCGGGCAAACACCGACATCCGCCCGCTCGTCCCGGATCCCTCCCAGAGACACGGGGACCTCCGCACACCGCGGAGGGGGTCCCGATCGGACTCCCGACCCGCTACTGGGCGAGGACGTAAATTTACGCCCTTGTGCCCATCCGTGCCATTCTGTGGCCGTAAATGTGCGTGCGGAGGTCCTTAAGTGGTTAATAGCACGTAAACGCATTTACTGTAAGTGCACGTTTGCTGTTTAATCGCACGTAAACGCATTTGTTGTAAGTGCACGTTTGCTGTTTAATAGCACGTAAACGCATTTACTGTAAGTGCATGTTTGCTCTTTAATAGCACGTAAACGCATTTACTGTAAGTGCACGTTTGCTCTTTAATAGCACGTAAATGCATTTGCTGTAAGTGCACGTTTTCTCTTTAATAGCACGTAAACACATTTACTGTAAGTGCACATTTGCTCTTTAATAGCACTTAAACGCATTTGCTGTAAGTGCATGTGTGCTGTTTCATAGCACGTAAACGCATTTGCTGTAAGTGCACGTTTGCTGTTTAGTAGGATGTAAACGCATTAACTGTAAGTGCACGTTTGCTGTTTAATAGCACGTAAACGCATTTACTGTAAGTGCACGTGTGTTGTTTAATATCACCTAAACGCATTAAAATGTCAGGAAGGACAACAAAGAGAGGCAGAGAATCACGAGGGCAAGCAGGCTCTGCATCTAGAGGCAACGCTGGTGGTGGACGCGGTGCATCCTCTTCAGCACGTGGCCATGGCCGCTCGTCCTTCTTTTCGGGAGCTGACCATGTTGAGCATCAACATGCAGAGAAATTAGTAGAGTGGATGACCAAGCCCTCCTCATCCTCTCTCACACAGACTGATCTTAGTTTGTCTGGCAAAGCAGCTGCCAAGGCGTCCTCTTCCCTCTGCACAATGGCATCACACAATCCTTCCCTAGTCCCACCATGGCCTTCCCCCCCGAACTGTTTCAACACAGTGTTGGGTACATGCTGCATAAAGATGCGCAGCGTTTTGAAGGCTCCAATGTTGGAACACAGATAGAGGAAGGCATTGATGTGAGCCCAGGGAGAGGGGGTGGCCGAGAGGGACAGCAATCTGGCAGTGATGTTCCCCCAACTGGAGCATACTGACAGGATTTCGACAGTGATAAGGAGGGAGGGGATGATGAGGTCACTGACTCTACGTGGGTGCCTAAGAGGAGGAGGAGGACGAGGCACAGGCACATCTCCAAAGAGGCAGGATGCCCTTCAGGGGTCAGCTTAAGGGCAGCACACCAAGTGCATTACATCGCACATCTTGTGCATGGCACTGCTGTGTCTCAACGGTACAGCAAAAGTTCTTTGGTGTTGGCCTTTTTTGAAACATGTCCATCAGATCGTACCTTTGCTATTTGCAACATATGTCGCAAGCGTATCTCTCGTGGCCAAAACATCACCCGCTTGGGCACCACATGCTTGGCCAGACATATGTCAACCTGCCATGCAGCTTGTTGGCAAGCATACCAGAAAGACCCACACCAAAGACCAAAGCGGACCTCCAACCCCACTAGACCCTCAGTCCTCTTTGAAGCCTGCACTGAAGGTGTAGAAATAGGTGTGTCACAACCTAGTAGTAGTAGTACATGTGGGCAATCTACTGATAGTACCAGACAAATTTACCTGGCCCAGCTGCTACAGCGCCGAAAGAAGTACTCTCCCAGCCATCCACATGCCCAGCGGTTGAATGCTAGCTTAGAGAAATTGCTAGCACTTCAACTGCTACCTTTTCAGTTGGTAGATTCTGCCCCCTTCCGTGAGTTTGTGGAATGTGCAGTACCTCAGTGGCAAGTACCCAAACGCCACTATTTCTCACGGAAGGCGATTCCGGCTCTCTACCGGCATGTGGAAGGCAATGCCCATGCCTCGCTGGACAGGGCGGTCAGTGGTAAGGTGCATTTTACCGCTGACTCATGGTCCAGCAGGCATGGACAGGGACGTTACCTCTCTTTTACGGCGCATTGGGTGACTCTGCTGGCAGCTGGGAAGGACGCAGGGCAAGGTACAGTAGTTTTGGAGGTTGTTCCGCCAACACGCCTCCAAAACACTACTACTGGTTGTGACACACCCCTCTCCTCCACCCCCTCCTCTTCTTCTTCCTCTGTCGCCTCTTCCTGTGAATGAATGAATAAATGACTTGTATAGCGCAACACATGCGAACTGAACCGCCTCTGGGCGCTTTTTCTAGCCAGTGTCTGCTTGGCTGGTGCGGTCATTTTAACACCGTAGGATCTTGACACGCTAGGGACACACAGTCATACACACATATATACATATATACTGGGCCAATTTTTTTTAGACAAGATCCAATTTACCTACCAGCATGTCTATGGAGTGTGGGAGGAAACCGGAGTACCCGGAGGAAACCCACGCAGGCACAGGGAGAACATGCAAACTCCAGGCAGATGGTGTCGTGGTCGGGATTCGAACCAGCGACACTTTTGCTGCCAGCGACCCTTTTGCTGCTAGGCGAAAGTGCTACTCACTGCACCACTGTGCTGTGGTGATGTTTCCTCTGAACCAGCCGTGCTCCGTAGGCGTACGAGGGGCTACGCAGGAATGCAGGCCAAGAGATGCCATGCGGTGCTAGAGCTGGTGTGCTTGGTGTAGTCTTTAGATATTTAGCGTGTATAGTGTCTAGTATGATGTTAGTAAATTGTTCTTGCAGCAACTCACAGATTCTCCAGAGAACGCAAAATTTTATTCAACGACTTCAATACAGAATAAAGTCCAAAGTCCACAGATGATACAAAGTCCAACAGAGTAATTCAGATTTCTACCTGCGCCCACATACTCATACAGAGAGAATACCAGGAGTACATTCTCTGCGACAAGATGAACTGAATGTCAGCCTGTCTTTCTCATATATTGGTATCATACTGGAGGGGGGCGGGGGTCAACCAAATGTTCCCATTGAATGACTACCCCCCCTCAAGTCTAATTACCATTAATAAATACTTCCTTATGTATGTAAGGAAGTACCAGGCCATCTCACACACCTAGGTGGTCTTAGATAAGATTTACACATCAAAGGGTCCTCTGTATCTTTTAATACATGTCGTTTGACTCGTTTGGCCACAAGATTTGGTCAGCAAACTTCCTTTGATGTGTAACCTTGAATGCCTGTATGCAACATCTAAATACCATGCCATACATACTGTATAACACAATATTTTAAATACCAACACATCTATATTAATATTACTACAGTCACCCGTTCGGTAATAAATAAGCTGTGGTCGTCATGGCAACCACCATCAACAACGATGTGATTGAGCGGCGTGGTACGTCCCGCGTCACACGTTTGAGATAGGCAACTTTATTGTTCCTTAAAAGAAAGGACAAACATCCACTTCAAAAGGCGCTAGCGACATCTAGTGGTCACTAGAAAGATAGCACTTAGAATTAATAGGATGTGAAAATATATTTTAAAGGCGTCGCTCTGTGTCAACAAGAGAACTCTGCTTGTAATATTACAAAAAAAAATCTAGCACAAAATGTACTGCCTATTTGAATATACATACAGAGGAAGAAGAATATATAAAGAACATCTCATAACCAATCACTATGAATATATATACATTAGATCAAAGTCAAAAATTGCACATAGATGTCCATAATGATAAGAGGCCTGTGAAAGTACCAATTAAAAAGTTATTATAATCATAACATTTTATGGCTAAATACATATGAATAGAATGACCATAAAATAAAAATTACAATATTTTACAAGAATATTTTAAAATTATAATAAAATATTAAAATATTAAAAATGCACCTCCTAAAAACAGTCAAACACGAAAAATCTTTATTTATTAGAAATGAAACAGTTAAGATCGAAATCGACATTAAGCCCCTCTGGCTTAAGAACCCTGGTCTCATATATCCAGAAGGATTCTCTCTGGCTAATGCGCCTAATGTAATTTATTCCTCTCCAGTGTTTGTCGACTCTTCAGAGGTTGTTCCTCCTGTTGCGATTCTCAGCGTCCTCTGCCTTATATTCCAGGGCTCTAATTTTGGTATGGAGGGTGCGGAGGTCAGCGACATGGCTCTCCACCATGTCCTCCACATGTCCCAGGCATTGGTCAGCAGTGGAGAGCAGTTTGTATTTATTACAAATTATGTGAGTAGACTGCAGTTCCTCTTTAATAAAAGAGTATCACGCTATTTGGTTCCCTCCCTCTTTTTATCTTCTCATATGGGCTTGCGAAGGAGAGGAACATAAGAAGGAAAGTCTCCATCAGAGTGAATGAGTCAATACTTTATAAAAAGCGCTGTTTGACCTTCTTTTTGATTAAAGAGGTCATATCTATCTGGTAAGTAGGATCTACTCACTGGGCACATTGGGTGTATGATTCACAGTCAGTGATGTTTCACACATAAGATGTCACATTGAAAATTGAGTGATTGTCAGAAGAACTCCTTTATGATATTTGTGACCAAAATATTTATGAACTTTTGAAATGGTTAATGGGCATTTACGAAATTTTACAGCAATTGGACTTTGTCACATGATTGTTTTCAAGGATACATTTACTCATTTACTTATAGCACATTGCACTTTGTTTACTTTGTATACCATGTTAGGATATATGGTCTAATTGTTGTTAATTAAAAAAAAAAAAAATTGTTGCGTGGTGCACATTAATCAGCCTGGTGGACACCAGAAGTTAAATTTACTGTTTTATCGATTAGCTAGGGGAGCAGAAGCTTTTTTAATTAGATTTACATTGGCGCAAGGAATCTCTTCTTTCTTTAATTAAAGGGGTTGTAAAGGAACATGTTTTTTCACCTTAATGCATTCTATGCATTAAGGTGAAAAAACATCTCAGCATTAGCGGCCCCCCGCGGGCCCCTGTTTACTTACCTGACCCTTCGAAAATTTACATATCTCATGCACTAGCCTGGAGACAGGCATTATTTTTAATTCACCCCGACTCCTTTTCTGAAGTCATGTGGTTACTTTTCTGGATTTGATTGGATGTTAGTGAGCATAGCAAAATTCAGTGTAAGAAAATACATAGAAAAAAAATGCATGTTAACAAGGGGAGAGTAGAGGAGGGCGGGGAGTCTACTGACATCACGACTCCACCCACCAAGCTCCAGACAACAGATCCACCTACAGAATGTGCAGCTCTCAGCAGTATGCGCAGGGGGGTATGCAGAGTATTGCGCAGGGAAGGAAGAGTATTGCAGGGGTTAATGCAGGGATGGCTGAGCAGGGATGGATGGATCTGTGACTGCAATAGTCACAGATCCATCCCACAGTGCTGCTGCCATCCGCGCTCTCCTCTCACACTGTACCGATCGGTACAGAGAGAGAAGGGAGGAACCGGCGTCATCAAATGACGTCGGTTTGTTTACATGTAATTGCTCTGTCATTGGACGGAGCGATCACGTGGTAAACCGCCGCTGTCAGCAGCGATTTACCGTGATCCGTGTCACGGACATTCCCGTGTGCGCGGCCAAGGGGGCGCACGATTCTGGAATCACGTTATATAACGTGATCCCAGAGTTAAGCAGCCACCTTGCCGCGGTTATTTGACGGCGGCTGGTTGTTAAGTGGTTAAAGAAACAAAGAAAAACTTTTGTTTTTTTCAGTCTTCTATTGTTTATTTAGCAAAAAGTTAAAAACCCAGAAGTGATTAACCACTTTATTATTATTATTTGCCACGGACCATTATGCAATTATGACAGAATCACTTTTGCTATTCGGTACTGCATCGTTAACTGAAAAACAATGTGTGTCCTGTGACTGTTAACCAATTGACAACATCCCCACCAATAGAGCTTTCTTGGTGGGGGCTTGAACCTCTGTGTTTTTTTATTTGCGCTATATTCCAAATAATGCGCCCCATTTTGAAATAATGTAATATTATTTAATACCATTCTATTGTTACCAATGAAATATCCACTCATCAACAATACAAGGTACAGAGGCTCTACATTTCGCGGTTTTATTCCGTAAAATCAGCTTCCTCAGGAGCTAGATACATATATAGATTTGTCATGGAATTGTAGATCGCACTTATAACTATATCTAAACCCCAGTAAATAACAGGCAAGACAAAAATTGGATTTATAACGGCCGCGGCACCTTTATTGGATTTAATAAATAATAAATAAATAACTCTTTATTGAAATATAATCATTGAAAAATATAAATAAATATAATTAAAACTTTTAAATAAAATCTAAACCGGCTCAGTTATAGGACTCGAGCAAATATAAATAAAATTGGTAAAACAAAGTCCCACACCAAGCCGGGTTTGTTGAAAAAAACAAAAACGGCTACCCCATCACCGCAGCCCGCTCAATACAAGTTTGGATACCTAAATAAAAATATCCAAACCAACATCTGAAAGATGAACCCCATCTTGCCTGTAGAGACCCGGGAAGCCCCTTCCAAGTCAGTATGACGGAAAGACACTCCCCCGATCAACGGTAAGAACTTCTCTACAGAGTGATTAATTCTTTTTTTATTTTTTTCAAGAGGTTTTTTCTTCAACACATCTAACCAGGACAAACGAGCAACCATTTCAGAGAAAACAATTCGAGTGTTAGGAAAAGCAAGTTGTAAACGCTAAAAATCCTGTTTCATTAAAAACATCAAGTCCAAAGTTTTTAATCTACCTAAATCGTTACCTCCAAGATGAAGAACTAACATGGATGGAGCAGTCCAAGAATTGAAATAACACAGACAGGTGAAAGAAATGAAGCTCAGTCATTTCATGCCACGAATCCTTTCCATAAAATATGAAACTTATCTGACGGTAATGATAGGATTGGCACCGTAGCAGCGTTGAGAGG